>VSMD01028680.1:0-206669 GCA_008750895.1 Mirza zaza
AGGTGAAGAAGGGACACAATCATCCAAATTCAAGGAAGGGAATGAAAAAATGGCATCATAGAAACCAAAGTGCTCCTGAAACTAAGTGAAACGCAATATCCTTTTCAAATGGATGTGCCTTCACAGAAGAGATGGTATTTGATTGGGTCCTTGTAAGATGACAAATCTGATCCCCGGACCATTTTCAGGGAAGCCTGGGAAGCAGTTACTCTGTCAAGTGCTCATCTACGTAGGGTATTTTGATTTGTCATTTGGCATGTTTGCTGAATTTACAGCAAGTTGTATTGATGACCCTGTTACACACCAATGAATCTATTCAAACCATGCTCACTGCTTTAATGAAATGCACCTTCTAAATGTTGTTTAACAAATTCCAAGTGTCAATAACCTGGTCTCATTATGTAGAGAAAACTTGACATAGAGAATTGCCTTATAAAATACCCTAAAATTAAAACAAAAACTTATCATGAGAAAATATTGTCACAATTTAGCTTAATGTAGGAGGTTATTTTGCTTGATTCATACATCTCAACCAAAAATTCTCCTTTTTAGGTAGCCAAAATGATCTATAATCTCTGTTTATTAAGATGGAATCAATGTCTGTGATCAATGTCTATGATCTCTTTTTACTAAGATGGAATGTGCTTCCAGTAACAATAAAAAAAATTATATGTAAAGTATTATCTTCCTGTTACAGTATTATCAAGTTTGTGAATTTACTATTCATATCTTTTCCACTTGATTTTGCAATGCGTTTGTATGATAAGTGACCATTTCTTAGAGAGAACTCATGTTGTTTACCGCATTTGTTGATGAACCAATACTTTGGTGATGTCAGTATCAGTTACCTGCTTCAGAGACTGCATTTTGTGAATGGAGTTCTCCTCCAATACCCACACCACTCGCTTCTTCACCCTAATCCAATATTTGTTCCTAGGCCACGTTTTCCATGCAACTAGATAACATCTTGATTTGTAAAAATTTTACTTACAGGTTAAAAGTATTATATTTTCCCTAACATTCTTATTTTGTACCCAATGAAAGTGCCTTACTTAATAAAAGAACTTTCAAATCCCTTTATGTATACCATACCCCTCCTCCATTTCTAGCAAATGCTCTGTTTTCTACTTCACAGAGTAAGTACAAGACATCAGGATTAAGCCCTGAAAGGCTGTGGAATATACAGCTCTGTTCCACATTTTGTCTCTGAAGGGTACTGAAGTGAGTCATCTTCTCAGAATCACTTTGTGCTATTTTTGTCTTCCATGTGTCTTGCTTTGTGATATACATGTGACATTAAAACAAATGAAAAGGGATCACAAATGCACAACAAATGATTATATTTCTCCCTGGTTTTCTTATTACCATCCCCTAAAAGAATCATTTTATAGGTTAGACAGAGAGAAAATAAAAAGAAGGATGAAGGAATTTATATTTCTGAATTCTGTCATGCCATTATACCACTACCAAAAATCTGCTTGCTAATATATAGAAATATTTCACTTAAGTATAATTTATAAAATATCAGCACATACCTACAAAATATTCATCTCTCAAAAAAGACTTAACATATATACAACAAAAAAATCACTGAAAACCCTATGTCAAAATCTGAAGCATCATACTTAAAATTTATAAAACTATTGGTCCCTCCAGATATATAGGTATTTAAAACTTCAATATCTAATAAAATGAACTTAAACATTGAATGTACCAATATTTGCTGCTATATGAAAACATTAAAAGTTGCCAAAAGGATATTAGCTACATCTGAATAGAATTCTACACTGCTGATGCTGTATGCTGCTCAAGATAAGATTCTTTACATTTAAGAATATTGATCTTACATTTATTTCTATTAAAATTAGAATTGCTATCAGTTTTATTACTATCATAAATTAATTGTCTATAAAACTGTAAGTGCTCTAACGTTACAGGAATATGTGAACAACAGAGTGATGTTGGAGTTTTTATTTTTGTAAACTTTAAAAAAAGTGTTGCATACCACTCTCAGTTACTTAAATTGTTTTGCAAACATAAAAACTATACTTAACCTATCACAAAATTTTCACCTTTGTATATTACTTAATTTAAAAATGTCTACAGATATACTGATATAAAATTTGCAACATGTTACAGTATGTTATACATGAACTAAAATGACCTTTACTCAGAGTTGGAACACTTCAGTTAATGCCAGGAATGGGAAAAGGAATGCTATAAAAATCAAATCATTATGAATTAAATCTGTATAATTGTATTAGCAGGAAAGTTTTAAAAATCTAAACTATTAAAGGGTTATTATTTATACATAAAAGGAAAATACCCAAAATAACTGATGGAGTCTCTTTTACTTTGGAGATTTCAGTAGCATAAATTTTAAAATTATTGATGCACTTTTCTCTCTTTGTTACTATCAAAATGTATACTAGGTTAATGGAACATTGACAATTAAGTTATAGTGTTAAGTAGATACACAATAATATATTTTTAGACATCAATAAATAATATTATGTGAAACAATGAACTTTATTTAATATTATAAAAATAATTTATTAAACAGATTTATTAATCAGAAATGGATGAGAATTCTTTCAGGTTTTTTCAGCTTTTAAGCAAACCATATTGTAATGAATAAAAAATAAAATTTTGTTCCTCAAAGTAACAAAGAACATTCTATGAAAAAGATGTCTGCACTAGAATGTTTATAGCAACACAATTCACAGCTGCAAAGATGTGGAAACAACCCAAGTTCCCACCAATGCATGAGCGGATTAATAAAATGTGTATATGTACACCATATGAGTACTATTCAGCTACAAAAAATAATGATGATCTAGCACCTCTTGTATTATCCTAGATAGAGCTGAAGCCAGAGCCCATTTTACTAAGTGAATTATCAAAAGAATGGAAAACAAGCACCATATGTACTCATCATCAAATTGGTGTTAATTGACTTAACTGGCTAACACTTAATTGACATATAGCAGTAACATTCATAAGGTATTGTGCAGGGGAGGGGGAAGGGAGGAGGATGGCTGTATACACACCTAATGGGTGCAGTCTGTATACACTGTCTGGGAGATGGACATGCTTGAAGCTCTTACCAGGGTGGGGCAAAGGCAATATATGTAAATTAAACATTTGTACCCCTGTAATATGCTGAAATAAAAATAAAATAAAAAATGAAATTTTGAAAAAGTAAAAAAGGAGACTATTGACTTTTTTTTTTTTTTTTGAGACAGAGTCTCACTCTGTTCCCCGGGCTAGAGTGCTGTGACATCAGCCTAGCTCACAGCAACTTCAGACTCCTGGGCTCAAGCAATCCTCCTGCCTCAGCCTTCCGAGTAGCTAGAACTACAGGCCACCATGCCCAGCTAATTTTTTCTCTATATATTTTTAGTTAGCCAATTAATTTCTTTCTATTTTTAGTAGAGACGGGAGTCTTGCTCTTGCTCAGGCTGGTTTTGAACTCCTGACCTTGAGCGATCCACCTGCCTTGGCCTCCCAGAGTGCTAGGTTATTGACATGTTTTTACTAAATAAAATTACTTAAGTTTAGAGTAAAACATGTTTTATTAAAAATTATTGATGTTGAGCATCTTTTCGAGTGCTTACTTATCAGGCATTTGTATATCTTCTTCGGATAAATGTCTATTCAAGTCCTCTGTCCAGTCTTTTAAATTATTGTTTTTATTACTGATTTATTTATTCCCTTATAATAAAACCCTTGGAATCTAGGTTGTTGCTGTTGTTGTTTTAATGTAAGATTGATTTGGCAATTAATTTCATTTTAAAAATATTTAAGCCTTATAGAGTACCTAAATAGACAAGGCACATGTATGGGCTATTCACATTCATGTGTAAGAGAAAAGACATCTAGTCCCATCAAAGCCATGGGGGGGGGGTGTTGCTCACCAATTAAACAAACAAAATTATAAAGTAACAATTATAGTGAGGTAGTGATAAAATTGCTCCGGACTTTTGAAAAGCAATTTGGCAAAGGTTTTAAGAGCCATTCAAGCGTTTATATCATTGAACACAGTGATCACAGTCTTGGGAATTTACTCTAACAAAATATTCTTTCCAAAAAATAACACAAGGTACATAATGACATTATTCATTGCAAACTTTTGTTTAAATTTTTAAAAATTTATTTCAGAATATCATGGGGGTACAGACATTTTGTTGCAAACTCATTTACAGTGCAGCAGGGTATAGGGGCAGTGATAGACTTATAGAGTAAAAACTAAAAATATTCTGCCTATTTTTGAATTGGTTTGTTGTTGTTGTTGTTGTTGAGTTTTAGGAGCTCTTTATATAGTCTGGATTTAATTCCTTATTGGATATATGATGTTCAGATATTTTTTTCTTATACTGTGGGCTGACTTTTTACTCTTGATATTGTATTTTGATGAACATTTTTTTAACTTTCATGATGTCTAATTTGTGTATGTTTTTCTTTTATTACCTGTGTGTTTTGTGTCATAGTCAAGAAATCATAACCAAATCCAAGATCATGATGTTTTTGCCCTAGGTTGTCTTCTAAGAGTTATATAGTTTTAGGTCTTACATTTAGATCTGTGTTTCATTTTGAATTAACTTTTGTATATGTTAGGTAAGAGTCCAACATCATTCTTTTGAATATGAATATACAGTTTTCCCATCATTTTTGTTGAAAAGATTGCCCTTTTTCCATTGAGTGATCTTGTTACCCTTGTCAAAAATCATTTGACTATATTTGTGGGGTTTACTTCCGGGCTCTCTATTCTCATTCATTAGTCTGTGTATCTATGTTTATGCTGCTGTCACACTGTTTGATTACTATGGTTTGTAGTAAAATTTGAAACCAGGAAGTATGAGCTTTGTCCCAGCTTTGTCCTTTCTTTCAGTACTGTTTTGACTATTCAAGGTCCTTTGTGATTCTATATGAATTTTGGGATGTTTTTTTCTCTTTATGCATAAAATATCATTGGGATATTGATAGGGATTGCATTGAATCTGTAGATAGCTTTGGGTAGTATTAACATCTAAGCAATATTGAGTCTTCTAATTAATGAACATGGGGTACATTTCCATTTACTTGTTATCGTCTTTAATTTCTTTCAGTGATGTTTTGTTCTTTTTATTTTACAAGTCTTTAATTTCCTTAGTTAATTCCTAAGTATTTTATTTGTCTTTATGTTGTTGTTAACATAATTATTTTCATAATATCTTTTTTAGATGGTTCAATGTTAGTGTAAAGAATTGTAACTGATTTGTATCCTGCTACTTTGCTGAATTCATTTATTATACTAACAAATTTTTGAAATATTTAAGTTTTTTACATATAAAAGTACACTACGAACTAAGATAATCTTAATTGTTCCTTTTAAACTTGGATGCCTTTTATTTTTCTTTCTTGCTAAATTGCTCTGGTTAGAACTTCCCAGTACTCTTGTTGAATAGAAGAGGCAAAAACGGACATCATTGCCTTGTTCCTAATCTTAGAAAAAAGTTTTCAGACTGTCACCATTGAGTGTGATTTTTTGTGGGCTTTTCATATATGCTCCTTTCATTTTCAAGTAGTTTCCTTGATTCCTAGTTTGCCTAGTGTTTTTATCATTAAAACATGGTGAATTTTGTCTAATTATTTTTTAATACATCAAATAAAGTGATCATGTGTTTTTTTTCTTCATTCTGTTAATATGGTGCATTACATCAACATCAGTAATCATTAAGAAACTACAAGTCAAAATAACAATGAGACACCACCTATAGCTAGACAACTGTTAAAATACATAGCAAGTATTGACAAGGCTGTGAAGAAATTGGACCCCAGTGCACCATAAATAAGAATAAAACAATTATACAGCTGATGTGTAAAACAATATGACAGTTGCTCAAAATTAAAAATAGAATTACCATATTATATAGTAAATCTACTTCTGGGTTTATACTCAAAATAATTAAAAACAGGGTTTCAAATAGATACCTGTACTACCATGTTTATAGCAGGATTGTTCACAATAGCCCAAACACAGATGCAGTCATTTTCATTGATAGAGGAATGAATCAGCAAAATATGGCAAATACATACAATGGAATATTATTTAGCCTTACAATGGAAGGAAATTCTGACATATGCTACAACATGGATGGCCTTGAAGACATTGTGCTAAGTGAAATAAGTCAATCATAAAAGCACACATACAGTATGATTCCACTTGTATGAGACACTAAGAGTATACACAGTCAGACATAGACAGTGGAAGAGTGATTGGTGGGGGCTGGGGGAAGAGGGGAAAAGTCGTTTAACAGGCAGCATTTTATCTTTACAAGATGACAAGAGCTACAGACATGGATAGATGATGCTACAGCCATGATAGATAGAGCTACAGCCATGATGATGGCTGAACAGCACTATGAATGTGTTAAATGCCACCAAACTATATACTTTAAAATGGTTAAGAGCCTAGGCCGGGTGCGGTGGCTCACGCCCTTAATCCTAGCACTCTGGGAGGCTGAGGCGGCTGGATTGCTTGAGGTCAGGAGTTAGAAACCAGCCTGAGCAACAGCGAGACCCCAACTCTACTATAAATAGAAAGAAATTAGTTGGCCAACTAAGATATATATAGAAAAAAATTAGCCGGGCATGGTGGCGCATGCCTGTAGTCCCAGCTACTCGGGAGGCTGAGGCAGGAGGATTGAGGTTGCTGTGAGCTAGGCTGAAGCCACGGCACTCACTCTAGCCTGGGCAACAAAGTGAGACTCTGTCTCAAAAAAATAAATAAAATTAAATTAAAATAAAATAAAATAGTTAAGAGTCTAAATTTATATTATGTATATTTTACCACAACAAAAACGAAAAAAGATTGGTGAAAAAATTTTATTACAAAACGTGCTTAACAATTTGAAATGGAGTGGGACACTTAATATTTAAGTATATTAAAGATTTCAAGACATCCAATTCCCTTTTGCTTTCTTCGATTTTTGTGTCCTTTGTTTCTTAGTTTCATGTTCTCTTTCATGTGCTGATGTTAAAGTGTCAAAGGTTTCATTCCTTGAACAATTTTTATAACTGCACTGATACCTTAGGTGACTTCACTCAGTCTCGTGACTAAAAATACCATATTATTCTGATGACTCTGGAAATATATATTTCTCCTTGAGCCGTTGTCTGAATTCAAGCTTATTATCCAAGTGTGCACTTGGCAAGTCTACCTGACTACTTAAAAGACAGTTCCAAGCTAGTATGTTCAAGTGTGAGATCCTCGTATTCTCCTGTTACCCTTGCTAGAAAGGAAACATACAAACAATCAAAACAAAAGCAACAATATAATTTATCCTATAGGCTTTCTGTTTGAAGTTAACGACAGCTCTGCTCTGGCATATGCTCGGAAGACAGGCGTTGGCACAAATTTTGTGTAATACTATGATCTATTTGCATTATCCTTGTCCATGGCATTACCATCTCCATCTCCTTGAATTTCATCAATAGGTTTCTAACTTGTCTTCTTGCTTCTGATCTTCTCCTCTGCCTTTTATTGTTAACGCAGTATTCAGAATAGTCCTGCTGTAATATTAATACAACTCTTATCTGAGCACTTGTATGATTGTAATTTTCCAATGTCTTTCCAGTTCACACAATCAAAGCCCTTAGCATGACATCCAAAGTTTTCCATGACTTGCCTTTCCACTTATGTTTCTGGCAACCTGTTATGCTACTTGCCATATTTTTTTCTTTCTGAACAAAATATTCAAGAAATGAAATTTCTAATTTCTGTGTTATTTTATTTGGAAAAGGGTGTTATTTTATCTTTTTTTTACATTATTTTTACTAAATGAATGGGGTTTCAGTTATAATAAGCATGAGCAGTAATACCAAGTATATATTCAAATTATCTTATCCATGGAAGGAAAATAAAATGTTTATTTCATGAAGTGGGAATATCTATAAGGCATAAATGTGAATGGTATAATAAAAATAAAATCTATTTAAAGAATTGGAAAAATAAAAATAATCTTTCATATTGGGGTATTTCACTAATTTAATTCCCTATTCATGTTGGTTGATTTTTTATAAACTATGTTGATTAAGTGTTCAATTGATGTGTTTTGTTCAGGATGGGAAAGTAAAACATACTGCATGGTCAGAAACTGTAGTATGTTACACCCAACAGTTGTATTCTTTATTATTTTAATTACAGGTGGGATTTGCTATGGTGGTTAGTAAAATTATCAGCGAAATATTATTCATATTAAAATTTATAGACAGAATATTGCTTTTATAAGGGATTCATTCCATCTTAAAATTTGTCAGTAATAGAGGAATACAAGGGACTATAAAGCATGAAAATTTTGCTTCAGTAATTTTTTCTTTCCCACTGACATCCAATCTGATGGACTTTTAAAAACATCATTGGCCTGATCTATTAAAATAGCTGTAACAATTTATGGTTTGGCCATAAAACATGCAATATGTACATGCTTTGATAAAATCTAATCCCTGCATTCAACCAAATAATATATTAAATATGTAAGTACATGTAGCACTATACTAGCTATTTTGTTGTGAGAATTTTACATATGTATACAGTTTTGCCATTTTGGAACTTCTCTTTAGATAATAACTAACAAAAATGAACAGGAATGATTTAAATAGAAAAGAAAAAAGTTTACACAATTATCAATAAGAAGTAAGACATTAATTTTTGTTTATAGGTAATGTATAAAGAAATGAAAAAATAGATATGGAAGTTTTATAAGCTTTTGCTAGAAGAAAACTATTTATAAATTGAATGAGTAAATAATAAACATTTACTTGATTAATTTGAGATAGATTCCTCAGAGAATTAAACTTTCAGAACTCTCAATTATAAGGGGAGAACAGTGTAAAGTATTACATTTTAAAGACCCATACTAAATATACACAACCAAGAGCTGACCCTGAGATTGATAGAGGTGGCAAGCAAACTTATGGGATACAATGACACCTGTTAAAGATCTTGGACGATGTAGCATCAGTGAGAGTGATTTAACTTAACTCTACTTTCTGTGAACTTTAATTCTATCACATGCATTCTATCTTAGAGTAAGCATTAAGATAAGCAAAACTTTCCCCTTGCTCCACAGATATTTGCGCCCAATTTTATCTTCCAGTCTAGTTTTCTTAAAGAGATTTGAAAAGTTTACAAAAGTACTAATCTATTCTAGTAATATAAAATTACTTTTAACAATTGTAGTGTTTCTAGAGTCAAAACTGTTTCACATTAATGGAAATACTGACATTATAATGTTAACTGAGGCCACTGAATGAATTAAATGCGTATGGTTACTTGTGACCAGCTGCCTCCAACCTTTATGGCACTGGGCCCAGTGTCATGGAAGATCATTTTTCCATGGACCAAGTGGGGGGGGGGGATGTTTCAAGATAAATCAAGTGCATCACATTTATTGTGTACTTTATTTCTATTATTATTACATTGTCATTGCCACTCACTGACAAGGTTTTCATATGATAAAACCTACATAATGGGTACAATGGACACTATTTGGGTGATAGGAATACTAATAGCCCTGATTTAAGCATTACAAAAGTGATCCATGAAACAAAAACATCTGTATCCCATCAAATATTTTAAAATAAAAAAAAAGAGTAAATAAAAAGAAATGCTAACAGACAAACTTATAAAAACCAAGGCAAATAAAATTTTTTTCTTGCTTTCATGTTTTATTTTAACCCAAACCTTGATTTTTGTGCTATCCAGAAACCAGTGGAAGATCATTATATAATATTCCCCAAACTTGAATGCAAAGCATTTTAAGGGCAGGGAATTTTGACTATTTGGATCACACATGCAGACACAATTCTAAGAAAAGTGCCTGGCACATAGCAAATGCTTAAAAAATATCTGTTAAATGGACAACTATTCATCATATTTCCCATAGTTGAATCTTTTTATTCTGGCAAAACAGTAAATGTAAAAAAGACATACCATTATATGAGTAGAATATTGTGATACCATCATGTACATAGGCACTATGCTTTTAAACCCAGCTAAGTTTTTCTAAAAACATATAATATTAATTACAGAGAGATTCAGGTAGAAATGTGACAATACAAATACATCATTATACTAGCAGAAAAAATTTGAATTGTCAAATAACTTAAGACACTTAACCAAAATTAAATCTCAAGTTACTATGAAATAATAGTCATTTAATTAACCGGAGTGACAATCAGAAGATTTCAAAAGCAAATGCAGAAAATTACATGGATGCTGAAAAACAAACACACAAACAAAAAACAACAAAACCCCGAAAACCTTAATTCTGTCAAAGCTCAGTTTTCCTATATATAATGGGAAACCTAATAAAGACAACATGGAGCACAGAATATTATCTCAATAAAAAGACACAATTTTTATTTTCTAAGCCCACTACCAAAAGGTAAAAACAAACAAATAAAACCTCCTGCATTGATTGTTTCTCCTTAAGGGAAGTCTATTGCAGTAACCTGGAAGTTAAACCTAATGAAAAGGTACTTAAATTCAATTAGACACTGAAAAGTGTGTTCCCAAGGTTGTGAGTATACATCACATTATAGAAGAAATAAAAAACAAAACTGGTTTCTTGAGCAGGATAATGCATGGCTTTTAGAAAATGTGAAAGCATGTGAAATTTTCAGGTTATGTGTAACAATTCAGACACATCAAGAAAAGCAAAAAGTACAACATTTTCTATATAATGTCATTTAAGCAGAAGTTTAAAATAATTTGCATAGGCAAGTTTATCTGTCCTATATGGTGCATGGCCATAGTGTTATAATTTAATATTTTTCCCAAAACAATAAATAAATTCACCCAACATTTGTCTGGTAGTTTCATACTGGGAATCTGAATACCTGACTATCATAATTGTTTTATTCTGCAGGTGCTAGACTTCTCCATCGAAACTGGACAAGAGAATGTCAGGAGATACCCAAGTAGGTAGCCTGAAAGTTAAACATAATCCTCTCTTCCCCATTACACAACCGCATTCTTAACTCCTGATGAGCACAGTTAATTTTCCCTGTCACAGTGTTGATCCTTCAGCTGGTTCCGAAATATAAGGATATTTAAGTGCCCTGTTGAAACTCATGGCCAGAAGTTCAACGACACTCTTTCTCTTTTCCCTAGTGGAAATGCTGCTGGTTTAAAGACCAGACTCTCAGAGAGCTGGCAGCTGTAGGCTAGTAAAGAACAAATTCCTCCAAGTCTTTTGGATTGCTGGTAAGTGGGGCCACTCCTGCTAACATTACTTGGTGGGTGAAACCATGTGTTTATCCTACTTGAAACACAGTGCCATATAAAGGGTTTTGATTGAAGGAGTAAATGGATTTGGATGGAAACCTATCCTCATATCTCCTCTAAATTGGCATCATCTGTGCCTTCAAAAGGTTCTTCGTTTGAAATGTGCTGTCTTCAGAACTCAAGGAAGCCTGTCAGCCACTGTGCTCCCTAAAGTACACAGGGAATTGCAAGGTTCAATATTTTAATGTCCTTAAACACAGGATTGCAATAACAACCACCTCGAGTGGAATAGATTCATGGACAGACTTTGAGCCAGATATTGGTCAGAATTCAATTTACAACCTGACTTCTATGTGCATTTGATCTAGGAAGAGGATCATGACAAGTTTTTGTCTGCAAGTATCATTTTTAATTCCAACTGGCCTTAAATATTTGGATATTCCTCTTTCCCCATTATACCCAAGAAAATGACTTTAGGATCTTTCAAAAATGGCCTGGGATAGGAATTATTACTGTGCATCTTTTTCTTAGTTCATCCTGGGATCCCAATCTTTTTGCTGTGGACTGAATGTTTGTACATATGCTCCTCCAAAATTCATATATGGAAACCCTAATTCCCAATATGATGATATCCAAAGGTGGAGACTTTGGAGAATAATAAGGTTTGATTAGGTCATGAAGGTGGGGCCCTAATGATTGAATTGATGGCTTTAGAAAAGAAAAGGAGACTTGAGATCTATGTCTCTCCACCTTGTGAAAATACAATGAGAAGACAACATTGGCAAAACAAAAGGAGGCCTTTACTAGAATCCAACTGTGCTAGCAGCTGGATTTTGTAATTTCTAGCCTCCAGCAATGTGAGAAATAAAAATATTATGTTATTCAAGCCACACGGAGTATGGTATTCTGTTATAGTGCTCCAAACTGTCTAAGATACTTCTCCAAAATCTTTGGCATCTGAATCTGAAATTTGGCTTAACTCTGAAAAGGAACTATGAATTTGGGAGGCTTTTCCATCTCAGTCACCTAATCATCTGTTTTTGATATAGTTAGATGGAATTTTATGCATTTAGTTGAATAGTACTTTAGCCAACTGCTCACATATTTTTTACCTAGAGACACTATATAATATTAACCATTCTCATAAATGAAGAACATGTCTCTTGGATGCCATTTGTTTATGTCACACAAACGGCACCTAATTGTCCAGGACTAGTACCACATGGCTCTTTTATTTTAGGATGTTCTGCTACTCATAGCTATTAATGATCTAAGTTTTATAATACCCTCTTTCACCATCACTCTGGACAACAAAGGAAAGCCACCACTGAACTTCTTAGCAATGCTGGTGTCTCTTTCACCAGTAAATTCCTTATAGCCTTGAAAATAGTGTATTCTATAGTTTTTTCCACTAAATATAATTATCTGGTTGGTATTCTGGGCTTATATAGCATATTTGCTCCCTTCTGCTCACTTTTCTGAGTCTTTTAATCATTTCCTCGACCATCTGACAAAGTATTTCTAGTATTTTAACCTAATTTTACATTGATCATCATTTTCTCAACCTTTTCATACCATCCTCATAATAAATTGGCAATATATCTTGGCATTTTACCAGAGTGTTAAGCCCTATGCCTTGAGAGTCAGCCTATGTGTGGGGAAAAAAACTCAAACCACATAATGAGGTTATATGTACAGATTAATCATGCTTTATAATTTCTTTTTCTTTGCAGTTGATCCCATGCCCATGGAAGCCACTGATCTACTTTCTATCACTGTAATTTTGTCTGAATGAAATTTTATATTGATGGAACCACAGAGTATTTTTTTTTGTATTTGACTTACTTCACTCATCAAAAATTTTTGGATATTTATTCATGTCTGTGAATTTATGCTATTTTATTTTAGAAGTATTAAATTATTTGGAAATGCTATAATTTGCTAATCTATTCATCAGTTTATGGAAACATTGGATTGTTCTACTTTGGGGTTATTATGACTAATGTTGCTATGGATATTTGTTTTCATTTTTCTTGGATAAAAAACATGTTTTTGTTTTTCTTGGGTAAATATCTAAAGGTTAGATTTCTGGGTCTTGAAGTTCATGTATATTTAGCTTTAAAATTAGATAGAGTGTCCTGAAATCCTCCATGCAAAGGAAAAATTTTGTAAAATGAATATTTTGTAAATAAGGTACATTTAATTACAATTTACGATTTTTCCTATGTATGGCTTTTGGGATACTCTGTAAATAATTGCCTTGTTTGATCTTATGTAGGAAGCATACATCCACAATGATGTTGGCTTTAAGCTTTTAATACACACTAAATGGATGTTAAATTTTACCAAATTAATTTTCTGCATTTGTTGAGTTAATCACATATTTTTCTTTTAAAATTTTAAATCAATCATACATTTTTGAGATAAATCTACTTATGCACGAGGCATTATTGTTATATTTAGTCTGCCAAGATTTTGTCAAAGGTTTTCATATGAATTTTCATGAAGAATATGGTTCTGTAGTTTTAATTTCTTGTAATGCCTTGGTCTTCATCTGACATTAGGTTATTAATTTCAAATAACTTATTTTTGTTGAAATGGATTGAAACCACAACATACACTATGCCAAATACATAAAAGTAAAAGCAGTCTTAAGTAGACAGAATGATAATATAGGCCTAGAAATTACTAAAGTGACAAAAATAAACTCATATATATCAAGCATAAACAATGCCAAATGGTACCAGTTTTGAAGCTTTAAAAGTGGCCTGTATTAAGAGCATAAGACATTCTATTATAAAGACATCTGCACCCGAATGTTTATAGCAGCACAATTCACTATTGCGCAGTCATGGAAACAACCCAAGAGCCCATCAATTCATGAGTGGATAATTAAAATGTGGTATATCCTCACAATGGAATATTATTCAATCCTAAGAAATGACCGTGAGCTAGCACCATTTATGCTATCCTGGATTAAGTTTAAGCCCGTTATCCAAACGAGGCGACACAAGACATGGAAAATGGGCCCTACATCTACTCGCCATCAAATTGGTACTGACTGATTAAAACTATGGTTTTCAAATGGTGGCAATGCTCACCAGGGATTCGGGGGGGGGGGCAATCTTAGGGAGGTGGCGAGTATTTTGGAGGGGAAGGGCATAACTCTAACCCTTCTTAGGGAGAGGCAAAGACCTACAATGTAACCAAAATGTCAAAAAAAAAAAAAATCAAAACAAAACTTTTTATCAGGTGGTGGGCAGGCGGGAGGGGGGCGGAGGAAAGGGGTGTATGCTTCCATAACGTGTATGACGCACACCACCAGGGGACTGGACACATGGGGGGGATGGAGGGGGGACAGGGGCAATATTTGTAACCCTAACAATATTTGTACCTCCATAATATGATGAAATAAATAAATAAATAAATAAGTGGCCTGTATTAAACTAATCTTTATTAAGTTATGATTTGAATCTTGTTTATATTTGGAGTGAGAAAATATGACTATAAAATTATTTGAACTCCCAAGAAAAATATTCTGACAAATACATAAACACATTCTTTTTGGAATAAATCATAAATTTTGTTAATATTCATTAATTTAAATTTGAATGAGGATATTCGATATATCATAATCAATGTTTCAAAAATATGTTGTATATTAAATTAAAAAATAAAGTGGTTTACAGTTAAGTAATTATTAAATACTTATGAATAGTGCAAGTGATTATAAGGATTTCTTTCTTATAAACATAATGTTTTATAATCCAGAATATGTTCAACCACTCTTTGAAATATAGCATGCTCAGAAGTTTAGCATTTATTCATGTGTATATGCAGAAAAGCTTTCCTTATGGATTTATTTCATTAAAGCATATTGGTGCTGTGCTATGAGGACAAAAACTACCAACAGAATCATGGACAAATAAATCAACATCAAAACTAAATATCACACTGAGTTTTTTCTATGACCCATCCCCAACATTTTATAGAGCTACAATAAGAAATCTTTCAGATCAGGTGGAAAGAGGTAATATCACATTTTTCTAATACATTTAAGACAGTAATTGATACCAATACATATTCATATTCACATACACATCTTGTCATCTGGAAATAGGTGGAAGGCAGCCAAAATGTACCAGATTGAGAATAAATTATATCTCATTTCCTATTATCAAAAGGGGCCAATATGCTGCAGTTCCACATATATTTATCTTTGCATTAGCAATTCTGTAATTATATTTCACCTGAAATATAGAAAATGTCCATGAATGCCATTATTTAATAAAAAACATTAGAGTCAAATCAAGAATACCTTCCTTCTTTCTAGCGTCCCCAGACATAAAAGATCTTATAGCACATGAGTATTACCAATCCTCTTAGCAATGGTCAGATGATCTCTTACTTAACTTCTATCACCCAAATTTCATATCATTTTAATACAGCCTATGGAATTATATAATGTGCAGTGACATGTGTCTGGGTTTTTCACTTATGAGGTTTTGTTGTTAAGAATATCAGCACTCATTCCTTTTCATTTTTATATAGTATTTCATTGTGTGAACACAGAACATTTTGTTTATCCACCAGTGCATAAATAATTTGGTTAGTGTTTCTTTAAAAAGAACTACATATACAACAGAGAAACCTAGATTACTGCCGACTCCCTGATATTGCTAATAACATTGGGATTAGCATCCTGGTACATAATACCAAGAGAATATTAAATTTTGTTTTTTTTCTCAGATGCATATACCTACTCAAGAATACTAGGTCACAGATTATGTGAATACTTAATTTGTGTGAGTACTAACATATCCACAGATATACATAGCTTAGCAATAACATTGAACATTTCCATAAGATTTTTATTTTTTTAAATAAAAATAGCTATTTAACCCAAATAGCTAGATATCAACAATACAATTGTAATTTCTCTGCATAATCCTACCAATATTTGACTTTATTCAGCTTTATAATTTAGATCATATTGAAATATAAAATTATATTAATGTTCTTATTAATTTTCCAACATTATCCCCTTGATGATTTTAGATATTCATCAGGCTTTACTACTTGATATTTTCTCTGTCTGAAAACTTTGTTGATTGTGCCCTTCATTTAACCAGAACCTTACTACAATGTAAACACAGTAATTAATATTAATTATAATAATCTTGGATTTTTTGAAGATTGCTTCAAATGTATTATCACATTCTTTGGTTATAAGTATATTTTTCTACATTTCCTGCTACTAGATTAGGATAGTAACTTAATGAGGTAATGCGGATATACTTTTTATTTCACCTCAGTTTTCTAAACACCTTTCTCAGTTGTGTGTGGGGCCACCTTTATCAAACTCTCTATATATTTAAACTCGTGCATATACACATAGTACATATATACCAAACACACATGCATGCATATATGATGATTTATATGTTGTAGCTTAATAACTAATATGATAAATTATCCCTGGTTGCTTATAACTAGTATACATTGATGATTTTAATAAATATTACTACTTTTATTGTGAAAGTCATCATCCATTGGGAAAAGATGATAAGCAAATAACAAACAAGTACAAAATTAAAAATCAAAAGTTTGAAATGGATGAATACAATGGCAATCTATAATAGAGAATAATACTTGATAACCATACTTAAATACGGGGATTGGAGAACAACATTTCTACATTTGCAATTAAAATAAAATCTTGTCAGTATGGATTCTTCTGTCCTGTCAATAATAATTGCCTACAAAAAACCTCTCATTTCTTGCATTATAAGCTAACATTTTTTCATTTCATTTTTTAATTATTTTTATTTCAAAATATTAAGGAGGTATAAATGTTTTTGGTTACATAGATTGCTTTAGTAATGCTTGAGACATGGCTCTTAGTGACCCATCACCTGAAAATATTGTTCCATGTACCTGTTTGGTGGGTTGTTGCCCCTCCTCCCTACCCCCTTGCTTGATTTCCACTGAGTTTTACTTCCCTCTGTGCACATGTGTGCTCATTGGTTAGTTCCAACTTAACAGCCAGTACATGTGGTGTTTGTTTTTCCATTCTTCAGATACTTTATTTAGGATAAGGACCTCCAGGTCCATCCAAATTGTTACAAAAGATATTAATTCATCCCTTTTATGGTTGAGTAGTACTCCATGGTATACATACACTACATTTTGTTAATCTACTAATGAATTGATGGGCCCTTGTCTTGGTTCTACATCTTCGCAATTGTGAATTATGTTACAATAAATATTTGAGTGCAAGTGTCTTTTTGATAAAATTACTTCTTTTTCCTTGAGTGGATACCCAGTAGTAAGATTGCTGGATGAAATGGTAGGTATACTTTTAGTTCTTTAAGGAATCTCTATACTGTTTTCCATAGAGGTTGTACTTATTTGCAGTTCGACTAACAGTGTATAAGTATTCCTTTCTCTCCACATCCATGCCAGCTTGTATTGTTTTTGGAATTTGTAATAAAAGCTATTCTAACAGGGTAAGGTGAAATCTCATTGTGGTTTCAATTTGCATTTCCCCGATGATTAATGGCATTGAGCATTTTTTCATGTTTATTGGCCGTTATTCTATCTTCTTTTTAAAATCTCTGTTCATGTCTTTTGCCCACTTTATCATTTTTTTCTTGCTAATTTGCTTGATTTCCTTCTATAGTCTGGTTATTAGCCCTTTATCAAATGTATAGCTTGTGAATATTTTCTCCCATTCTGTAGGTTGTCTATTTGCTCTGTTGATTATTTCCTTAACTGTGGATAAACTTTTTAATTTAATCAAGTCCCTTTTATTTTTGTTGTTGCTATAATTGCCACTGGGATCCTAGTCATAAGGTCTTTGACTAGTCTGACACCTAGAAGAGTTTTTCCTGCATTTTCTTCTAGAATTATCGTGGTGCATGCCTTACATTTAAGTCTTTTATCCATCTTGCATTAACTTCGTGAGAAGTGGTAGGTGAGGATCCTGCTCCATTCTTCTTCATGTGGCTGTCCTATTTGCCCAACACCATATATTGAATAGGACTTTATTTTTGTGCCCATACCATGTTGTTTGGGTTACTATAGTATAGTAACCTGTAGTAGTATACTTTGAAGTCTGGTAATGTGATGCCTCTGGATTTGTTATTTTTGCTTTGGCTATTCAGGCTCTTTTCTGGTTCCAAATGAAGCATAGAAGTACTTTTGGATCTTTGAAATATGACATTGGCATTTTGATGGAGATTGTGTTGTATCTGTAAGTCACTTAGGGTAGTATGAAAATTTTAACAATGTTGATTTTACCAATCTAAGAGCATGATATGTTTTTCTATTTGTTTATGTCATCTACAATGTATTCCTCAGTGGTTCATAGTTCTCTTTGTACAGATTTTTCATCCCCTTTGTTAAGTATATTCCTAGGTATTTCATTTTCTTTGTAGCCATTGTAAATGGTATTGAGTTTTTGATTGACTCTAGTTGACTGTTATTGGTATACAGAAATGCTAATATTTTATACATTGATTTGGTAACTTGAGACTTTGCTGAATTTATTTATCAATTCTGAGAGTTCTTGGTTAAGTCTTTGGGGTTCTCTAGATATAAGATCATATTATCAGCAAAAAGCAATAGTTTGACCTCTTATGCCCCCATTGGATACCCTTTCTTTCTTTCTTTTGCTTAATTTCTCTGGCTAAGACTTCCACCACTATGTTGAATAAAAGTAGTGACAATGGGAACCCTTGTCTTGTTCCTGTTCATAGGGCAATGCTTTAAAATTTTCCACATTCAGTATGATGTTGGCTGTGTGTTTGTCATCTATGGCTTTCATAATTTTAAACTAATATTTTAAAGGAGTATAATTAGTTATATCTCAAGGAAATATTAGTTTTATTAAATATTTCTGAGAAAAATAATGCAATGATAGCATTGGCTTTCTTTTAGTCTGTTATATAAATGATTGATAGAAAAACCGTTTTGTTTAAGGATATGGAACATGAGAAATTGCACTAATTTCCCAAGTTTGTTGAAATTTAAAAAAATAAAATTATGATGAGAATGAAAATGATCAGACCAGAGAAAAATGTAAACATTAAGAAAAATTTTATTTAACAATATTAGTTTTTTACCTCTGTCTGTTTCTGTGACTACTGGACTCCTATAAGCTTTTACAACCTCATCCAGTTACATGGATAAAACACTGCCAATAG
Organism: Mirza zaza; assembly: GCA_008750895.1. NCBI lineage: Eukaryota > Metazoa > Chordata > Mammalia > Primates > Cheirogaleidae > Mirza > Mirza zaza. The sequence continues at coordinate 19,480 of VSMD01028680.1, forward strand.
TGCCTGTCTTAAATAAAGACAGCTACAATGTTATTGAAAGCTACTAAAATAAATCATAACTGATTGATAGCCTTCTTCAAATTCACCTGTCCTGTTCGCCACACATAAGTTATAGAATTTTGTTGTTATTCCGTAGAGGTTTCCTGAAATACTAAACCATCAGCTTTTATTAATTGCATCCCTAATGTATCAGAAACTATATATTTTCAGGAACAACATGCAATCTTGTCAGAAAGACTGCTTTATAAATTTGATTTTTCTATCTTAAGAGTGCTACTTATTGATCCAAATGCCATAAACAACCTGAATTTAAACTTATTTCACATTTATCTTCTGTAGTTTTCCTTAGTGTAGTGGGTCAGGGGAGAAATAGAAAGTATTTAGAATACTGAACTGCTGTAAGAACTGTTAATGGTAAGTGTGGTGACACAAATAACTATACAGGTAAAAGTGGTTGATATCTGGCTTAGTCACAGTATTTAAATGCCTTGCCACTTCTTTGTAAATCTAACAAATACATTTATTTATACCTATCAGTCTTTAATATTCGTAACACTGTTTGAATTTCCATAGTATGTGTATTTATAGAAAGAATTGCACATGATAACTAGCAGCATCTTCCTTGCAAAAAATCAATAGTACATTATTTTATAGGACAAATAAAAAGTGGTATTTCCAACATTAGAAAAATCCAGATAAATACTGTCATCTTATGCCATTGTTGAACTGTATTAGTTCTAGCAATACTTGAATATTTCCAATATTGGAAATTTTTTTTTTTTGAGACAGAGGCACATTCTGTTGCCCAGGCTAGAGTGTTGTGGTGTCAGCCTAGCTCACAGCAACCTCAAACTCCTGGGCTCAAGCAATCCTGCTGCCTCAGCCTCTAGAGTAGCTGGGACTACAGACACATGCCACCATGCCTGGCTAATTTTTTTCTATATATATTTTTAGTTGGCCAATTAATTTCTTTCTATTTATAGTAGAGACAGGGTCTTGCTCTTGCTCAGGCTGGTTTCGAACTCCTGAGCTCAAATGATCTGCCTGCCTCGGCCTCCCAGAGTGCTAGGATTACAGGCATGAGCCACCATGCCGGCCAGAATATTGTAAATTTTTAAGTCAGTTTTTAATCCCTGATGATTTGCAGTTGTACCAGGAATGCATTTATTTAAAATATCTTTTTTCATAATTGACAGCAAAAACTAAAACCAAGAGATACACATTTGTCATTTTCTGTAGCATCTAAACATGTTTTGGATTTAAAAACATACAATTGTAAAACTGATACAACTGAATTCACAGTTGTGAATTATAGAAAATAATTGCATATTCTTAATTCTAGCTGTGTCTTTCTTGACTGAAAAAGTATCTATATATTTGTTTTTCTTATTAAATACTGTGGGAAAACTTTACAAGTGAGAATGTTAAAATAAGAAAAATTGTTACATAATAAAACAAAATGAAACTAATTGACAAAATATATAATATGAGGTCAGAATGATTAAAATGAAAGGTTTCATGGTAACTCCAGACTTTCATAGGTTTGTAGGCTTTCTAAATAATTTCTTAACTTTCTCTTCTTATCTAATATGATAAAAATTTTAAAACGGTGTGTTGGCTGGGCATCGTGGATCACACCTGTAATCCTGGCACTCTTGGAGGCCAAGGAAGGAAGATCACTTGAGCTCAAGAGTTCTAGATCAGCCTGATCAAGAGTGAGATCCCATTTCTACTAAAAATAGAAAAATTACCTGGCTGTTGTCCCAGCTACTAGGGACGCTGAGGCAAGAGGATCCTTTGACCCCAGGAATTTGAGGTTGCATTGAACTACAATGATGCCACTGTACCAGGGAGACAGAGCGAGGCCTTTGTCTCAAAAAAAAAAAAAAAAAAAGAAAGAAAGAAATAAAAAATAAAAAAAATTATTGATGGGGTTGTTTGATTTTTTCTTGTTATTTTTCTTAAGTTCCATATAGATTCTTGTTATCAGCCCTTTATCAGATATGTAGAAAGCAAATATTTTCTTCCATTCTATAAGTTGTCTGCTCTCATGATAGTTTCCTTGGCTGTGTGGAAGCTTTTTTATTTGATCAGGTCCCATTTATTTAGTTTTGTTGTTGCTTTGATTGCCTTTGGAGTCTTCTTCACAAATTCTTTCCCTAGGCCAATGTCTATAAGAGTTTTTCCAACATTTTCTTCTATAATTCTTATAGTTTCATGCCTTAGGTATGTTTATGAGAGGTGAGAGGTGCAGATCCTGTTTCAGTCTTCTACAATTGTCCCAGCGCCATTTATTGAATAAGGATTGTTTTCCCCAGTGAAGATTTTTGTCTGCTTTCTCAAAGATTAGGTGGCTATATGAGGATGGCTTTATGTCTGGGTTCTCAGTTCTATTCTATTGGACTATGTCTCTGATTTTGTGCCAGTACCATGTTGTTTTATTACTATAACCTTGCAGTATAGCTTGAAGTCTGGTAAATTGATGACTCCCAATTTGTTCTTTTTGCTTAAGATTCCTTTTGCTATTCAGGGTCTCTCCAGTTCCATACAAAGCATATAATTATTTTTGCTAAATCTGTGAAAAATGATATTGGTATTTTAATAGGGATTGCATTGAATCTGTAGATCACTTTGGGTAGTATAGACATTTTAACAATGTTGATTCTGCCGCCCCATGAGCATGGTATGGTTTTCCACCCGTTTATGTCCTCTGCTATTTCGTTTCTCAGTGTTTCATAGTTCTCCCTGTAGAGGTATTTTACCTCTTTAGTCAAATATATTTCCAGGTATTTTATTTTCTTTGTTGCTATTGTGAAGGGAATTGAGTCTTTGATTTGATTCTCAGTTTAACTGTTGGAATATAGGAATGCTACTGATTTCTGTACATTGATTTTATAACCCGAGACTCTGCTGAATTTGTTTATCAATTCCAGTGGTCTCATGGCAGAATCTTTGGCTTATTGTAGATATATGATCATATCATCAGCAAAGAGTGATAGTTTAACCTCTTCTGCCTCAATTTGGTTGCCCTTGATTTCCTTCTCTTGTCTGATTGCTCTGGCTAGGACTTCCAGCACTATGTTGAATAGAAGCAGTAATAGAGGGCTGCCTTGTCTGGTTCCAGTTCTAAGTGGGAATGCTTTCAATTTATTCCTCTATGTGTTACTTAGAAAGAACTGTTAGCACTCACAAAGCCTTCCCACTCACAATATTTAAACATCTGTCTGGATCACAGTGCTATTGGACATTTTGGATTACTCTTTGCTTTGTATCACTTTCTCCTTCAAAGAGAAAGAAAAGACAGTGTTGCATAAGACAGAAAAGAATAACTTTACGACACATTTCGATGATAGTAGACCCTGCTAGCCTCCTTTCTCTTTCTTCCTAAAATTCTCACTAGCTAACAATATTAGAGTATTTATGATTAACAATCATCAATGTAAAACAGCACAGAATTTGTGGAGAGATAAAGGATTAAAAAGGCAAGTACATTACATCTATGTTTTGTTGATTGAGTTGGAGATTATATGATCACAGAGACTAGGCTGAAGCACAGAAACAGTGAGCATTTAAGAAAAGAGGTAGGGAGTTGTTACAAGAAAAAGTCCAAGATTAAAGAGGGCATTTGGTAGGTGTAGTGGTTTTGAATAACAGCAATACCCAAGATGTGATACCTTAATGTGCAATCAAGTTATCATAAAGTTTAAGAATCATGTGGCATAAATTAAAAGGAATAGATGACTGACATAGAGGGGTGTGTGAGTGTGTGTGTGTGTGTGTCATAATCATAAGGCATAGACTAGAGTTGAATTGTGTATAAAAATCTTCGGAAGAATTTGAAGAAAATGGGAAAATATCATGTCTTTTTCTCTCTTTATTTTCTTCCTTCTTTCTCTCTTTCTTTCTCTATCTCTTTCTCTTTCTTTCTCTCTCTCTTTCTCTCTCTCTTTCTCTCTCTCTCTTTCTTTCTTTCTTTCTTTCCTTTCCTTTCCTTTCCTTTCCTTTCCTTTCCTTTCCTTTCCTTTCCTTTCTTTTCTTTTCTTTTCTTTTCTTTTCTTTTCTTTTCTTTTCTTTTCTTTTCTTTTCTTTTCTTTTCTTTTCTTTTCTTTTCTTTCTTTTTCCTGCTATGTTGCCCAGGCTAAAGTGCCATGGTGTCAGTCTAGCTCACAGCAACCTCAAACTCCTGGGCTGCAGCGATCCTCCTGCCTTGGCCTCAGGAGCAGCTGGAACTACAGGCATGAGCCATCATGCCCGGGTAACTTTTTTTTTTTTCTATTTTTAGTTGCCCTGCGCTAATTTCTTTCTATTTTTAGTAGAGCAGGGGTGTCACTCTTGATGAAGCATGTCTCGAACTCCTGACCTCAAGCGATCCTCTCGCCTCAACCTGCCAGAGTGTTAGGATTGGCGTGAGCCACCATGCCCAGTCTATCATGTAGTTTTTTAGATTACTGACATGTGAGACAAAAGTTTAACAAAATCAGATGTCATAACTATCTCTTGAACAATAATTTTTCTTGTGTTTATTATAATCCTCAACTAAAAAAATGAAGTTAAACTTCTTTATAAAGGTAATATTTTATTCTGTTTACACTAACATGAATCTCCTCCTTCTGACAGGGACCTGTTTCTCAAGAGCTCTTAATGTCATTTGTCACTTAACAGAGTTCATGTTACTGTGCTGGCTGAAAGTCATGTTCAATTTTCACAACCTTTTTATTAATAATTAGTGTGTATCTCAAGAGACAAATCCTTATGCCTGCTCTTAAAAAAGAAAAGAAAAAGCTAATGGCTTTTACATCCATTGCAAAAGCAAGTAATTTAGAAAAGAAAAGGCTATCTGATTGTTTCAGCCAATTTAAATTAAATTGAAATGCCTTTATATGAAACCCTGGCAGAATGAGCTATGAAAGATTAAGGTGCTTTGACATCAAGTATGGGGTTAGTTTGAAGAAATGCCAACTTACACTCTGATTTTCATTCATCAGTTAATTTTTTAAGTTCCTTTTTTCTTTCTAAACCTATGATGTCATGATTTATAGTTCTACATGGTTTATCCTATTTTCTCTGCTTTCCTAAAATAATTTTTCACTAGGTAATATAAATAATTGAAAATATAACAATAAAATCAATTTTTATATGACACATATATGTTTTGCAATATGGCAGATTCAAGAGTGTGGTAGTCATATAGATACATTCATTTGTGAAGTACCAATTTAAATAGCAGTATTAAAACTCCCTTTATTTCCCCTCAAATATTTTTACTATATTATTTTTCTATCCAAAAATCATTAAGTACATTTTGAAATGTTTTGAGAAGCGGGAGGAACATAGGTTATACCTCGGAAAAGGAGTGAAGATGCAAATTTTTGCTTGTTTATTTTAAAATATTGAAATAATGAGTTTACTTGGTTATATTAGTTGGCATTTAGAATAACTCAAAGTCATAGAGAAAGCATAAATTTAGTGAAGACTGTAATAGTAACAGTTACAACAATCGTAACACTGGCTTGTTGAACTATGTGTCAGGAATTATGCCAAGGACATTATATGCATAAGTCTAATTTAATACTCTCCACAACTCTATGCTTTAGATATTGGCCTATCTTGCTGTTCAGAAAATGGAGCATACTAAAGGTGAAGCCACATATCCAAGATTTACAAGAGAACGAGGAGACTTGAAATCCAAACTCAACCATCACACTTATATCTCTTGCTGTTAAAAATTATGTCTTACTACTTATCAGTAAAAGAGTAGTAACATATTTCTGTTTTGGCATATTAAAAACTGTACATGTCAACTAACGTCACACATTTAACTCACTGTTTTTATATCCTGGCTAGTTTTAATTACTAATCAATTTAATCAGTTTGATTCTACAGAGGAATCATTTCCCTCTGCAATTGATGCCTGTTGTTGATATAATAATATATCTTTTGTTCAAAAAATAAATATACTAGTTTCAATATTGATTCAAAATAAAACCTGGCAGATACCTAACTACACGTTTTCATTAAAAATATATATGGAAATATATATGGAAAATGAAAACTGAGTTTGTGTAGGTATGTGGCTTTGAGTCTTTCTTAATTTCACTTTGTTAAGAGCTTTAAAAAATTTGGAGTTTTTATACTCTGTTTTTGCATTGAGATGTTATAATGATAAAAAATACAGATAATCTCAAACTAATCAATTCCTTATCCTACCATTTATTTTCTGGTTTGCAAGAAACCTGAAAACTAAAGCCTTGGAAATAACTTTTTCCAATTTCATTTTAAGCTTATTATATAGATTTATTTGTTTTAGATTCTTTCTATTGCTAAAAATTACCACAAAAAAATAATACCTTTTTATTTTCTTATAATTTCTGTGCTGAACAGTCTGAGTATGACTTAGCTGGTTCCTCTGCTCAGCATCTCATGAATCTGCAATCAAGGTATCAGCCAGGCCGTGCTCTCATCTGGAGGCTTTCCTAGGAAAGAATCCACTTCTAAGCTCACTCAGGTTATTGGCAGAATTCATTTCCTTGCAGGTGTATGACTGAGGGGGTCAGCGTCTTGTAAGTCTTGTTCAGTGAAGGCTGGGGATCCGCCTCAGCTCCTAGAAGCTTCTTGTGGTGCCTTATCATATGGGCTCTTCCAACTTGGCCACTTCACTTTGTCAGGGCAGCAAGGAGAGCCTCCAAAGGAAGTCCACTAGCAAGATAGAGTGTTACATAATGTCATGCAATCACACAAGGGACATCCCCAACACCTTTGCTATATTCTATTGGTTAGAAGCAAATCACAGGTCCTACTGCTGTAATGGTGTGAACACTGGGAAACAGAGTCAATGGGTGGCTGCCTTAGAATGTTCTGTCCATTATGTTAATCAGAAATGCATACAACTTCCAAAGGTTTCTTTAAATATATACTTATTAAAGAGGCAATGAGAATTTATTAGTGCCAAGGATAAATAAACAGTCATACCTAAGTGTTGCTAAATTAGAGGGTAAACATTATATTTTGCAATACTATCCTTGAGCACTTTAGTGTTTAGCTACAAATATTATATGTAAGTTTGTCTATAATAGACATAAAGTAAAACACTTTTGTCGCTTGACTTATAAAACAGTAGAATTTTAAAACTGTATTTACTGTGGTTTGGGAACATGGGTCTAATAAAACCCTTAGCAGTGATCATTTATGAATGAATGTATAAAAGACTGACTGAAAACTTTAATTAAAAAATAAGGCAATGGCTGTAGAGTACACAGGCATACACTTTCACACATCTCCATACCATGCACACAACTTAACAGCGATGATGTGTGGATGTTCATAATTATTAAAACAGGTTTTACAAAAAACTCTTACTTGAGTTTCCTAATACTACAAAACCTGTTTAATTCTGATTGCTCATTGAACTCAAAGCCTAAAGTGAAAAGAAGTTAAGGAAGATTCTGATCCAAAACATTACATAGAAATGTGATTAAAAGGAGGAAAAAAACCTTTAAAAGAAAAAAACTGACTTAAGATATTATATAAGGACATTTCCATGGTCCTAATTTTGATGAAAATATATATATATATAAGGATAAGCAATACTTTCTGAAGATCTGTCATGATGAAAAGATAAAAGAAACAAAGTCCTTTCTATATTGCTATCTGAGAAAAGGATTAGGGGATTATGGTGATTCTGGAAAACAAAAGCCAAACCAAAAAATAGCTCCAGTGAAATGTGCTAAAGAAAAAGAATATATATATATATATATATATATATATATAGTTCTTTTTAATTCTTATAGAAGACTATGTCTTACTAAAATTCTTAAGATTTACAATGTTATGTCAGGGAAGACTTTTAAGAGTAATCTCTTCATCTAGATTCTTACTGTAAACAAGGTTTAAAACATTTTAATTAAAAGAAATATGTGAAATTCTAAGTTTAACAAAAATATTGTATCTAAGTAAAGCATACTTCAAAACTTTTTGAGTCTTAATTGAGAATTATGGAACATGAATACTCTTGGTTTTCCTTTAGTTTTTAAGAATATCATCTCTTACAGTATCATAATACACATCATACTGATATTTTATGTAGGAGTAAAATTCAATACCTTCAGTGAGAATTATTATGTAAAAAATTTAGGTTAAGTCTACATGTCCTATTTCACTTTAAATCAAAACTAATGCTGTCGATTCTTATTTTTCTCGATGTTACATTGTATGAAGTTGCCAGAAACAGTGAACCATTGCTTCTAGGAGAAATACAAGGATAAGTTCCCATGAGGCTCTGGTCACAACATTTCCATCAATTGACCAATACATAACATTTTTTTTGTGCATGTTTCTATTTAAATACAATTATGTTTTTTACATAAACATAATTATGTCTAATTATGTTTAAAGAGACATGTAATTTTTCTGTAAGGAACATCATAGTCGTGTGCTTAAAACTCTAGATGACACTTCATACATCCCTGATTACTAGATCAATTGCAATATGTATAATGAGGATCAACTGTATTTCTGATATAATATTGTTATCTGTTCCTCTCAGGTCTTTGGAAAGTATTATAAGAATTATCTGTCACAGTTTATTTCACTGATCCATTGATAAATGTTTCATTGAAAATATAAATAGTGGCAAAATAAGTACAATTGTTTTTCATCTATAGAAAACTAAAAATAAAATCTATGTATTAATAAATGTTTACTGATTTCAAGTATATGCAAAACTGGAAAGTTATTGTTTTCAACTTTAGCCTATTATAGAAAGAGATCGTATACTATGTTAAATCTCTAACATAGCATATTAATCATCCATTCATTGTTGTATAAAAATTACTGAACTTTAGTACCTTAAAAATCATTATCTTATACAGTGTTTACATGCAGTGGTTTAGCTGATGATTCTGGAACAAAGTTTTTAATGAATCATTTGAAGTCATCTCAAGGCTTGAGTAGAACTGGAGGATTATCTTCCACTCACTCACTTGACTGTTAGCGGGAGGCCTTCATTCCTCTTGGGCTCTTGGTGGGAGGCTTCAGTTCTTCCCAAAGAGGGGGTCTCCATAGGGCTGCTGAGGACATGGTGACTAATGTAAGCAAGTGACGAGAGGGAGAGAGAGAGAACATATGCATGCTTTGCATAACCTAATATCAGGAGTGAGATATCATCAGTACTTTCACATTCTCTTGGTTACACAGACCAAACATATTACCATATGAGAGGAGACTACACAAGGATTGGAACTTGAAAGAAGTAAGATCAGTGGGGATGTCTTAAAGGTTGGATACCACACAGAGATTTTATTCAATAACCTTTTTCATAGTGCGGCTAGAAACATTTTGCTCAAATGAGAACAGAAATATCTTCAAAGCATACCCGTCGTATGGAAGAAAGAAAGACAAATTTAGACTAAAAAGGAGATGTTCTGGCTACATTTATGATCTTCTGTATAAATTTTTGATGTAGTATATTTGTGTAGTTTTGTCATTAAATCAGGTAGAAGTCAGACAATCAAATAACATAAATTGTATTAAATGTCAATGTGAGAATGACACTCTTTTATCTATTGGCCTAAAATTATATTCATTTTCACTCTACTGCTTTAAAAATACAATAAATAGAGCTTACTCTGAACTAACCATAATCTCAGAATGAAGTCAGCAATAATTTATAAAGACAAATTGAATAATCTTTTCTATAATAATTACTATTAATATTTGATGTGTGTATATATAAATATATACATATACAGAGAGACAGAGGGACAGAAAGAGAGGGAACTTTTTTCATCCATTGGTCACAAAACCTCAGGGCATTACTAATATAGGAAAAAATAGGCTAATGTTCTAGGCCTAATTTTTAATTATGTATTTAATATATGTTCTTTAAAAATATTATATTATGATGACAATATAATTTGTTTTATTATTCAAACCCATTCATATTCATGATATTGCAAAAATTAATTATTTTAAAAGTGTTTTAATAATAATCTTTTTTCTTCCTTTTTCCTTTTTTATTAATTTCAGAATATTACAGGGTTACAAATATTTTGGTTACATAAATTTCTTTTGCACAATTTGAGTCAAAGTTGCAAGTGTGCCCATCACCCAGATAGTCCGCATTGACCTGTCAGGTGTGAATTTACACATCCCCTCCTCCCCTCTCCCAAATGCTTGATTTCCATTGAGTTTTACTTCCAAATGTGCACATAAATGTTGATTGATTAGTTCCAATATAATAGTGAGTATGGAGTAATCCTAGAAACCTAAGTTAACATAAAAAAATCACTGCTTCATCTTTTGTAAAGTGTAGTATTGTTTGCATGCTGTAAATTATAATGCTGTTTTCATGTTTCCAATTATTCACCATTTTCTTCCTGAGAGGCTACTTTCTCCCCATATTGCATCAGCCGCAACCATTGACTTGCTTGGCCAATGAAATGTAAGTTAGCATGATATACACGGCTTCCAAGCAGAGGAGTCAAAAACCATAGTGTGGCTCTGCCATGTTTTCTTTTACCTTTATTGTGAGACCAGCACATTCCAGGTAGAGGCCGGAACTCTTTCAGTCTTGCTCAGAAATAAACACCACACGGAACAGAGCCACAGCCAATTCACCAGTACGTGCAACATGAGGAAGAAATAAACCACTGTTATTTTAAGTTAAGAAGATTTGGAGGATGTCACTGCAGCATAACCTAGTGAAAATTGACAAGTGATCAAGTAAGCGTAAATTAAAATACTGATGTGATTTAACATACATATGATCAGTCAAAATTAATAAGTCTAATAACAAGAAGTGCTAATGACAATGTGGTAAAATCAAACTTAATGGCTGCTGGTTGTGACGTAAATTGGCACATTCACTTAGGCAATATCTGTAAAAACTGAAGTAAAACTGCATCCCATCAACGATTTCACCACTAGGTGTCTACCCTGAAGAAACTCCTGCACAAGTAAACAAGGAAACACATCCTATAAGGTTGACTGAAAGACAACCTTATTGTTATTGTAAATAAAGTGAACCTTAGTAGGGGAATGGATAAACTGGTTCAGTCATTTAAAGGAATACTATACAGCAGTTAAAAGGAATAAGGAAAATTTACACATCATAAAATGATACACAGAGCAAAAGGAAAGATGGTAATGAGACTTAGCAATGTCTTTAAGTTTTCATTTTGTTAAAGACCTAAAACACATGGCAAATAGTAATATATAACTAATTTTTTATGGAGGATATAACCAAAAAAAATAATCTTTTGAAAGCACTTTTACAGATGATTATGCATAGATGCTCTTATACAAAACAATTCATGTTAAATCTTATTTTACTCTAAGCATTTATCTAGCACATTAAATAACTAGGTGATTTCTCCTTTTTAATTGGGTATTATCCGTTCATTGGCACACTTTATTACTCATGCATTCATTTATGCATCCATTTAATAACCATTTGTAAAGTGCACACTATCTGTCAGATAACAGTTATAGGAACTGGAAAGTAACAGTGAGTGACAGAGAAAAATCGTTGCCCTCGTGCGGCTTTCATTCTAATGAGAGGAGAGAGGAAATAAGCATATTAATAATTAAGATGCATGTTAGATCAGGTATGAATCACTTACTTGGAGGAAACTAAAACTGAAAAGTGGAAAAGGCACTGTTAGGGTTGGGTGAAAGTTTAAATAAATTTCAGGTCAAGATCGCTGACTAAAGAAATACTATTATAAGCAGAGGAGAGGTGCTGAGGGCTAAACATTCTTGACATATGACAGGTTAAGGTAGCATCCAAGGGACTTGCTGGCACCGATGGAACAAGAGAGAAAAGTAGGAAACAATGTCAGAACTGGGTGCTCATCTTATAGTCTAGGCACTATAGAAATTTCTACCTTTTTCTAAATAAAAAGATAAGCCATTATTGAGGGGGAGAAGAAAAGAAAATTACTAGTTACAGGTTTGTTAAACTAACCCTGGTGACAAATGATGACGGCCTGTGGTATTAGTAGTAACTAATCTATGGACTCAGAGTCTATGGACTCATTCCCAACATGTTTTTTGTGGAATTTGACCAAAAGACTCTTACATATAGTACAAAGAATGAAAAGGTAAAGAATAGAAAATTGTCTGAAAAGAAGAATAGGATAAGTTCTTATCATGCATAGTACCAATAATGATTTTGAAGATATAATAAATTAAAGCAGCAAAATAACTAGATGCTATATAACTAAACTTAATAGAATTAGTGATAGGGTAACCTCTTAAGAAAGCTTCTAATAATATTTTATTAGGAAGCTGTTAATTTTAATATGGGCCTTTAAATATGCATATATTTTCATGTATACATATTATACTTTATTTGATACATTCTGAAACAAGTACAATATAATGTTGATACTGAATAAAATACTTGATGATCTATTGCAATTAATTAGAGTGAATGCCTGGGTTATCTCTCTAATATTTCCCTTACTTGACTTTTGATATGCTTTATTGAGTTGCAGCAAAAGCGATACTTTTTAGATAGAAAACTAAGCAGTCATAACTTGTTGGGAAAATATGATTGGCTTATGTAGCTCATAAGACCATTATTTTATTGTATAACTCAATATTGCTATATTAAAGACAGAAACAGGTGTTTGCAGGGTTTTTCTCTGAAGGAATGTGTAAACTCAATGGTTCACTTATTAGAGGCTGCTATCATGGGAGAGCTCTCAAATCTCTCGTAGGGATGTTTTCCAGGAAGGCGTCCTGGTGTCTCAAAATTTGTGAGCTTCCCTGTGTCTTGAAAGAAAAGAGCAGGCAAAGCAAATATGGCCCACAGGATGGGAGCCAGAGACAATGAGTGGACTTTGCCCAGAGATGCCCCCTGGTGGTTATAAACAACCTGTTTATTGGAGATGGGCTTCCTGCTCTCTCTTGTCTGTCTACCTTTAAGTCCACCATAACTAATCAAAGAAATATGGAGTCACTATACCTCTTTTGTTATACCTTTGTTAATTGACAACTACCTCTTTGAACTTAGAAGTTAGCCCCTGAAAGACTTTGTACCTGTTTGTTCACCTAGATTGATTAGAAGCCCCCTGAGAGGACTTTTGATCCTACCCCACTACCTGTATCCCCTAGCAACTGCATTCCCTGATATGCAAATATGTTACCCTGACAACTGGTAATTGATGTCTATGGTTATAAAAACTTGTATGAATCTAACCATATTGCTGGCGTTTATGGAGATACGCCAGTCTCCTAATTACCCCTGCTGTGTTATATCTGATCTTTTTATATATATAAAACTATAAACTATACCTTAGTCTCTGTTTATTTTTTATTTCTCTTTGTTGCCTATCAATTTCCTTATACTCTGTGGAGACCCCTATCTTAGGGACTTGGCTCCGTGGGGAGAAGCACCTGATCTCCTCACCGGCCTGCCTCAACTACTCCCCCACAATAACTAATCTAGTTATACTGATTGCAATAAAGTTTACCTTTGAATATTGTAAAGAAATCATCAAGAATTTGCTTTTTCTGTTATTTGCAATTGTAAAAAATATTCTTTTTTGGGGGAGAGTCTTTTATTTTTTCTTTTTATTTATTTATTTTATTTTATTGCAGCATGTTATGGGGGTACACATGTTTAGGTTACGTGTCTTGCCTTTCCCTCCCCTTCCCCCACCTCAGAGTCAGAGCTTCAAGCAGGTCCCTCCCCCAGACAGTGCGCATCACACTCATTGTGTGTGTATGCCCATCCCCTCCTCCCTCACCTGCCTGATGCCTGATAAATGTTACTCCTATATGTTTACTGAGGTGTTGATCACTTGATACCAATTTGCTGGTGAGTACATGTGGTGCTTGTTTTTCCATTCTTGAGATACTTCACTTAGTAGAATGGGTTCCAGCTCTATCCAGGAAAATCCAAGAGGTGCTAGATCACCATTGTTTTTGTGGCTGAGTAGAACTCCATGGTGTACATATACCACATTTTATTAATCCACTCATGTATTGATGGGCACTTGGGTTGTTTCCACATCTTTGCAATTGTGAATTGTGCTGCTATAAACATTTAAGTACAGATGTTTTTTATAGAATGTCTTTTGTTCTTTTCGGTAGATGCCCAGTAATGGGATTGCTGGATCAAATGACAGATCTATTTGTATCTCTTTGAGGTATCTCCATATTGCTTTTCACAGAGGTTGCACTAGTTTGCAGTCCCACCAGCAGTGAGGGAGCATTCCTATCTCTCCCCATCCAAGCCAACGTTTATTGTTTTGGGACTTTTTGATAAAGGTCATTCTCACTAGAAATAAGTGATATGTCATTGCGTTTTTTATTTGCATTTCCCTGATGATTAGTGATGTTGAGCATTTTTTCATATTTTTTTGCCATTATTCTGTCTTCTTTTGGAAAGTTTCTGTTTGCCCACTTTTTGGTAGGGTTGTTTGATTTTTTTCTTGCTGATTTTCCTGAGTTCTAAATAGATTCTAGTTATCTGCCCCTTATCAGATGTGTAGCTTGTGAAAATTTTCTCCCATTCTGTAAGTTGTCTGTTTGCTCTCATGACAGTTTCTTTGGCTATGCAAAAGCTTTTTAATTTGATCAGGTCTCATTTATTTATTTTTGTGGTTGCTATGATTGCCTTTGGGGTCCTCCTCATAAATTATTTGCCTAGGCCAATGTCTAGAAGAATATTTCCAACATTTTTCTCTAGAATTCTAGTACTTTCACACTTTAGGTTTAAGTCTATTACCCAGCGTGAGTTGATTTTTGTGAGAGGTGAAAGGTGTGGATCCTGTTTCAGTCTTCTGCACGTGGCTATCCAGTTTTCCCAGCACCATTTATTTAATAAGGATTATTTTCCCCAGTGTATGTTTTTGTCTGGTTTGTCAAAGATTAGATGGCTATATGAGGATGGTTTTATAACTGGGTTCTCTGCTCTGTTCCACTAGTCAATGTCCCTGTTCTTGTGCCAGTACCACTATTTCCATTTCCATTTCAACATAGTGCTGGAAGTCCTTGCTATAGCAATCAGACAAGAGAGTGGAATTAAGGGCATCCAAATGGGGGCAGAAGAGATCAAACACTCACTCTTTGCTGATAATATGATATTATATCTAAAAAAAACCCAAGGATTCAACCAAGAGACTCCTTGAATTGGTAAATGAATTCAGTAAAGTCTCAGTATACAAAATCAATACATACAAATCACATGCATTCATATACGTCAATAACAGTCAAACTGAGAACCAGATCAAATTCTCAATTCCCTTCACAATAGCAACAAAGAAAATAAAGTACCTAGGAATATATTTAACTAAGGAGGTAAAAGACCTCTACAAGGAGAACTATGAAACACTGAAGAAGGAAATAGTAGAGGACGTGAACAGATGGAAAACCATACCATGCTCGTGGGTCGGCCAAATTAACATTGTTAAAATGTCTATGCTACCAAAAGTGATCAACAGAGCAGTGCAATCCCTATTAAAATACCATCATCATTTTCAACAATACTATTTTTTATTTCAATTTTATGACCCATTTACCTTTATATTACATGTCTTAAGAGATACAAGCATTCTTTCCTGATTATTTTTGTGATGGCAAGAGGAGATGAAACCAATAAAAAGTATTTAAAATATAGTATATGTTTTCTTGTTTCATAACTACTACAGTTTTGTAATAGGAATTACAATCATGCTTATAGCATCTTCTATTCATTAGACCCTGTATTTTATGCCAGGCACAACATTATGCATAGATAGATAGATAAATTGATCGATCAATCAATTATGTCTTTTATTTGTAGAAATCATCATGAATCCTGTCTCTCATTAAATAAATAACATTTAAAAATGAAGGCTTTATCTCTCTCATAAAATGTCCTGATAATGTACTCATATGAGAGAATAACTGATAAAAAATTAATCATTTTCTTAATGTATTTGTGTATTACAAAATTGGTAAATACATAGTCTGCACACCTGCTACTAGTAATTTGCAATTATCCCTTGCCTGAAAGTCTGCAATATGCTTCATAAGCCAAAAAGTAAAGCATGTTATCAGAAAAGAACACAAAATAGAATGCAAGTTTTCACTTTTTTTAAGCAACCATCTGGCTTAGGCCTATTTTTCTGTAACTAAATATAAAAGAAATGGAACTCAGACAAATTATTTATTTAGATTTATAGCGGATTGTTATGATTTTAAATAATGGAAGAAATGTATAGAATTATTAAATCTACCTATCACATATAAGATTATTTAAATAATATATGATAAATTTAAAGTTGTTATTAGAAAAACCTAATAAAATCTTTTTCTGTTTGAATAGACTTAGACCATAGATATGTTCTTACAATTAACATATTATTTTTGCAAATTATTTGCATGTTTGTAGAAACCCAAATGTTCAACTGCTTACAAGTGGACATTGCCATATAAGAATGAAAAATTAGAACAATACCATTTTAAGAAATGGCACGATTTGTGTGAAGGAGGCAAAGAATGAATGGGTAATTGGCACTGGTTTAATATTGTACTTTCTTTCTTTATTCTGTCAGACAATGGCAATAATAATAACTACATCATAGGATTTGTATGAGAATTTAATTAAATAATCAATTTCAAACAAAATCAATACTAAATTAACATTAAAAGTATATAGCAAATAGTCAATAAGTACATTAAAATAAAAAGAGAATAAATAATAAATGAGTACTTACTGATTTTCTTGTTGATGAGCTAAATGTTTTTGCATTTGCTATAAGTATGTTTTGCATGAATAATTTAATTTTATTTTCCAATGCAGAGGTTACCTGAAAATAAATATACATATATATTTATATCATATTGATACGTGTATATATATTTTATATATACATATATATTTTGTGTGTGTATATATCATTACATCTGATGCTCTGGAGATACTTTAGTTAATATAAATGATTCAATTCAGTGAACAAGATTAAACTTCTAATTACAACATTATGGCTTCACTTTTTGCTGTCTTTAAGTTTTCTGTACATAGTAATAAACCTGTCCAGTGCTGTGAACCTCAACTGTGTGTAAGATGCTGTGGGGAGGGGATGGATATTGATAATGTCGAGATGTAATGTTTACTCTTAAGGAAATTTTAAATTTTTAATTCAACTGGTAGAGGAAGATAGACACATAGATGGATGGATAGATAGACAGACTAAATTTACTTCTCAGCACACTCACTCTAAAGACATCAAAGATCTTATAAATCTAAATTCCTAAAAATTCCTAAATCACAGGAACAGCAGAACAGCTTGTTTTTGAGACAGAGTCTTGCTCTGTTGTCTGAGCTAGAGTGCAGTGGCATCATCATAGCTCACAGCAACCTCAAACTCCTGGGCTTAAGCGATCCTCCTGCCTCAGCCTTCTGAGTAGCCAGGACTACGATCATGTGCCACCATGCCCTTATACAATGCATTCCCCATACTCTGGGGTTATTGAATCATAAATGTTGCCCTCAAACAAAGCAAACAAACCCAAACAAAATCAAAAGGCTTACTCTTGCACTTAGAACACTAAAATCTATTAAATATTTCAGAGTCCACAAAAGCACTACTTTAACACCCTCACATTGGTGTCTTGGAAATGAACATTGTAAACAAGTACCTTTAATGATATATAAATACCCAAAGGTGCAAAAAACATGGCCTTATTTGATTAGGACTTATATGAGCCAACTTATCACATCACTGGTCTTCAAACACAATTCTAAGTGATTTAAGCCCTTTTCTACTAATGTTTTGTTTTTTGCTGATTAATCTGCAAGGAATCATTTCTAAAATTCACACCAAGTCACCCTAGTATACGTATACTTATCCTTAACATCTAAGCTCAAATATAATTTTCTGTTAAAGTGAAACTCCAGAAAAGAGTTGGCCATACCCAATGTATCCTCCATTGCGTCTCCAGTTCTCCTTGGAACCCTTGCCAATCATATCACTGTCTCCAATGTCCATTTAACCACTGTCTTCAGAATCAAAACTTTCATGGTGTCTGTGGAACAAATGACAACTGTCACTACATGTGAGGAGGAGACCCAGTAGTGGAGGGCAGTGAAGAGCATAAAAATGCCCATGACCAGGAGCAGCTGTCCCAGAATGTCAACCCGTATGCTTTGCAGGTGTCAGGTCCCCAAGAAAGACGAGACTCACATAGTCACTGCGTGGAACAATGCTTTGTCACATAGAAAGAGACAGAACAAGATCTCCCTTAATAGTGAGGATCAGTCCCCATAGCTAGTAGGTCTTGCTCAGCAGCATACAAAGGGAGATGGTCTGCACACACCCTTCCCATGCTGAGGCAAAAAATCCTGTTCTCTATCTATCAGGAACTGATTCGGCAGTGGGGTTGACCAGATGCATGTGATGCACACCCTTCAGAAGAACAAAGGTGTTCTCATCAAACCTGGAACAGGGAAAGATAGTCACAAAGTGATAAGCCTAATGCGAATCGTGAGGGCTGCTTATCTTGGTGTAAGGAAAATTTCCAGCCATGAGACAAGCTCTTATGATACCATGCTAGTGTTAGAAAGCTGCCAAGGGGCATAATTGCCTTTCCCAAGGGTGCCAAAAATAAAAAAAATTGCATTAAATTTCCCCCTTTCTCAACTTCTAAGTGGTAATTTGAAGCACTGGTCATTCCCACTGTGACATTTCACTTTTTCTGTGAGGCAATATTTTTAATGCGATTTGTTTAGATTTTACCTCCATATTGTGGCCTGCTCTAACCAACCTATCTGAAATAACACCCCGTCATTCTCTTCTGGTCCTTTACTTTGTTTTATTTTCCAATAAAATATTTATTTCATGTATATATATATATATATATATATATACATGAAAACAAATGTAATATATATATATATATTTGTTTTTGTTTTATATCTGTTTATAATCTATCTTCCCACATAGAATATAAGTTCATGATAAATGAGATTTTGTTTTTATTTTTGATTTTGTCTGATTGTGTGTGTATGTGTTTAAATAAACTTTCAGTTTCAGTACAGTTTTAGATTTACAGAAAAATTGCAAAGGTAGCGAAGAATAGTCCCATGTACTGCACAGCTAGTTTTCTCTGTTCTTAACATTACACATTAGTATACCACATTTCCTACAATTAATGAACAGATATTGATACATTATCATTAATTAAAGTATACATTTTATCCAGATTTCCTTAGTGTTTAGCTAATGTCGTGTTTCTCCTCCAGAACCCCATACAGGACATCAGGAGATGAAACGTGGCCTTACCAGTATGATACTGAACACAAAACACAATCAAAGCAGTGGCTACCAAGAGGTGGGAGTGGTCCAGTTAAAGCAAAACAGACTGGCCAAGAGCAAAGGTCGTGGCTACAGTTTTGTGAAATGCTCAAAGCATATTGCTTGTTGAGTTTCTGAAAGGCCAAAGAAGGATAATATCTGCTTATTGTGAGAGTGTTTTGAGAAAGTCAGTCCAAGCTTTAGCAGAAAAACACCTACGAATGCTTCACCAGAGAGTCCTTTTCCACCAAGAAAATTCTCCTGTTAATTCCTCTCATCGAACAAAGACAATTTGGCAAAAGTTTTGATGGTAAATTATTAAGCATTCACCTTATAGCCCTTATTTGGTTCCTTCTGACTCCTTTTTGTCAACTAATCTTAAAACAATATTTAAATGGCACCCATTGTGCTATAGTTAATAATGCAAAAAATTGCATTGACTAGTTCAAGTCCCAAGACCCACAGTTCTTTAGGAATCCTTGTATCATTGATTATAAAAGTGTCTTGAACTTGAAGAATCTTATGTTGAAAAATAAAGTATGTATTTTTATTTTTATAATTAAATTGTATTTTTCCATTAACTTTTTGAAGTCACCTCATACTATTAATAAGAATTGTTCCTGTTCTTGATGTTATTGTTGCTACTACTGATATTATTACCAAAACCATTATTACTGATGTTGATGTAGTCTTACTAGTCTATAGTTGGATTACTGAAATTTTTATTATACATGAATTTTTAATTTTATCAATTTTCAACATTTATTTAGAAAGGACAGACTTGCCTAAATTAAGTTTTCCTGTGTTGATTAACTTGAGGCCTTAAATCTCTTGCTGCGTTGGCTTGTTCTGATGTCATCAAATACCAACTGTTTGCATTTTGTCCTGAATTTTAGTTGTTCTCTGTAATAAAGTTTGTTTGATTCAAGCTACTGTAAGATCTTAGGAGAAGACATATTATTTTTCTTATTGATTAAATGGTAAATAAGATAATTTGGGGAGAAATATAACTAGGTTCTACTCCTTAGAATGTATGCATGTTTCTTACTTTTCACTATTATTCTTTTAAAGGTATGAAGAAATAATAAATCTAAAATTAATCTACAATTGACCTGAATAAGTTTATGACATGTGTTATTATTCATTTTACATATATAAAAATGTATTTTCAGTTGTAATACTATATTTATGCTACACTTAAATTTTAATTTGTTACATCTTTTTATTATTTTTTTCAATTTTTATGGTAAAATAAGCCAGATTATATATCAATTCCATTGAATGACATCAAAGAGGCATAAGATTCATTTTCTGACATAAGAAAATTTGTGCCAGTGAGGAACTTGACCTATTGAACAAGAGATTATAGATAACAACCCTGTAAACTGAATGAGCCTCAGTCATTAATTGGAATAATTGACTTGCTGTTCTGATAATAACCTTATATTAGTTTGAAAAGTATAGAACAGTACTAAAAAGAAAATGAAAATGATGCTTAACTTTATAAATCATAGATAATCCTATGAAATGTACAGAAGATATGCACATATATGAGGGCTGTATGGAATGTATCCAACATTGCTAATATAACAAGAATGGTTACATATTTCTGTCTTTGCCTTATATGCCTATTTAATTACATATAAAGATGTATAATTTTATAATACATTTTATTTTAACTAATCTACTTTGTTAACCTAATGATATATTATCTTTGGCTTATATACTTATTTACTTCATATAAAGATGTATAATTTTTTAATATATTTTTAACATTTTAACTAATATACTTTGTTAACCTAATGATATATTACTTTAGTTATCTAAGCTTCTGCATTTCCTTTATGTAGAATAGGTACATTGTACTTATTTAAATAATCTCCAAAATTTAGTAATATATAATCTCTGTTTTTTGACATTATAAACACTAATTAAAAATTCTTTGCACACATACATTCATTTGTGTATGCACAATCTTTTTTTTTTATAATTCCACAGTGATACTCTAAAGAAAAATTCCGATTTTAAATATATTATATATCTTTGACCCATTTGGCACTCATTCAGTAAGGCAAAAATTGTTTGGAAAGGAATAAAGTAATTTGAAAATAAAAGAGTGAATTGCTGGGGACAAAAGGAAAAGCAAAAGAGTGAAATTGAGACAGAACAGAGATGAATAGTTGGGGATGGGGAGAAAGAATTACAAAGGGTGCACGGAAGTAAAGTTCTTTAATCAAATGATTTTTATTTGAAAGTTATAGAAAAGGTGGGCAGTAATAATTAAACAATACAAAATGTAAATGTTATCATCTTGAAACAGATAAAAACATTATCAGATGAGTTAATTGATGTTAAGAATATATGTGTGATAGATATTACTATTGCACATGGCATTTCTGGTTCTCTTCCTGTGGACCTGCGGGCTCCACTCTGTAAAATGTAGGTGTGATTATGTAACTTGTCTTAGTCAATGAAACATGTGCCACTTGTAGGTAAAGCACTTAAGATCTGGTGGGTAATTTTGTAGATTTTCTCTTCTTGAGCAATAGTGATCATAAAAGTGGTTTTGATGTGAGGATTATGTAATTAGAAAGGAAAAAAATACTTTGACTATAGAGCGACCACATGAAAGGCAGTCACCCTGGAGAGTCACAGGAATCAGGTCCTTAGTGAATTTTGTGTGAAGAGGAAACACACGTGTAATAGGCCCAGCATCTGGGATTTTGCCACATTATATTTAGCTGCAATTCAATTAAACCTGAATTGCACATGAACCATTTGGTGGCCTGTTCTATTATTATGGCAAACATATTATTTTAAGCTGTATAGTAGACTGTATAGTGACTTCAAATTAATAGCTGTATAGTGACTTCAAATTAAACTATGCCACTGCTCTGTATGTAGTTTTGGTAAAAAAAAAAAAAAAAAAAAAAAAACAAAAAAACAAAACAATACACTTAATCTAATATGAAGAAAGTTTGTTGTCTGCTATTCTCCAGTTTTCTTTCCCCCACTTTTTTTTTTTTTACCTATGATAACTATTATTCATAGTACTTTGATTTTACAATTGTACATGTTATGAGGTTATAAGACTTTATTATTAATCTAACAGGTACAAAATAACATATAACACAAGTGTATCCTCAGATTTGTAAGTTTGAAAACTCAATTTTTTATATTCACTCAGACTACCTCACACAATGAGAAACAGCATCATTCCAACTATACGTATCACGGAGCAATTGATAAACCAAAGGTCAATTAATTAATTTATACTGAATATTACAAATGGTAAACATCCCAGAATACTCAAGCAATCACATCATTGCTTTTTATCCCTTGCAGGAAGTCAAAATTATCATGATGTTTTATAAAAAGCTATATTATTGCTAAAGAGAGATTCGTATGAATCTAACTATATTAAGGTATGATTCCAATACCTCAAAATTAACTAAGGTATATGATTGAATATTAAAATACTTCTAGATTGTGCTTAACCTTTGTTGAACAGTGCAAAAGTTATACTGAAAACACTCAGCTTATTTTCCTTGTTTTTTTTTTATTCCAAGAAAGTCTTCAATAAATGCATTATTATTTGGTATAGATAGGCCATATGTAGATTACAGACCTAAGAGATCCTTATTATATTAAGGCATACCTCTTGGAAGGCATCATTGCTTCTGACCTCCCTCCTCTTTAATCTTCTTTCAACCAACCTTAATATGCACAACAATCTGACTCATCTATTGCAATACCCAGACTGCTGAGTGTCTGTAGAAAAGGCACAACTAATCTTCAATAATGCCCTAGGGATCCTTGTACATGGTAAAATTCAGTTCTTTCTCACATACTCTTCAATGGTTATTCCAACACTTCCCATGTGTTTGAACTCATTTGTCACCTCTTTATTTTCATAAAAGTTATTATAACTCCTATTATTCAGAAAATACGAAGACTCACCAATGCTCAGTGTTTTTTCTTTATCACCTACAATCTGTATCTGTCTTTTCTTATGTCTTTCTTCCGTCTCGCTGGAAAAGGCATGTGTCTTCACACCTAGAGTTAACTTTCTACCTCTGCTAATGTTCTATAATGCTTTGCCATATCAGTGATATTGACCTTCAATTCTTCAACTACTCCTTCCATACTATAGTTTAGCTTTCACACTATCAGTGTATATAAATATTTCCTCTTAAATTTTAAATTCAAAGGAAAACAAACCCTTACTTTTATAATATCTCTGATTTTCTAGATGAAATTTCTTGGAAAAATCTATATTTTTGCCTCTAATCTCTTACGTACAATTTATTGCAGGAGCCAATTGCATTTTCTAACGGATTTAATACAATAATATTGTCACTACTCTAGTCAGAATTACCTGTGGGTCAAATTTGCCAAAAAAAAGTGGACAGTATCTGGTCTTTATCCAGTTCGCTCTTTCATGTTGACCTAACTATTCTTCTTAAAATTTCATACTACTTTTTACTTCTGTGGCATTATTTTGAAACATTTTTATTCTTTCATATATTGTTGCTTTGATGACTCATTTCACAGTGTGGTTTTAATCAATTAAGTTGATGTAACTCAGACATTGATTTTCAGCTCTCAGATCACGTCATGTTATTTCTTAAAATTGTCTGATTCATCAAGTTTTACAGTTTTTCCAGTCCTTTATGTACACTGAAACTATTTTCTTTTCTTTATTCATTTATTAACAACTTATTAAGTGCAAGGCGATCATCTATAGGATGGCAGGACTGTGGAAACCAAGACAACATATGCTTGTCTTCAAAGGCTTACTCATAAAAAGTAAGTAGATTAGGATGTTAAACAGTTGAAAATGCATTATTTACTGCACCTTGTTAGACTAATTATATTTATTATAAGGTAGTAAATTCTAATCTCCCCTGATATCAGTTAGGTGCTCTTGGAATTTTATTTGAAGTTGTTAATTATTTTAAATATTATAATAAGTCAGTTAAATAAACACATATATTGCTCATTTGGGAATTTTCAACATTGTGAAAAATCTGTTAACAACCTCTGTAAGTTTAGTGAAATGTTAGCTAATACGTTTTAGGGGAAAAAAATCACATAATATTGGAACATTTTCAAACAGTCTTTTATAAAAGTTTCTTTCTACAGGAAAAAAATTTAAGGTATGTATTTTATCACTCATTATTTTAGAAAATAATATTTTTACCATAAAGAGACATATCAAATGTGTTTCCCTTTCCAAAAACCCTTGTATGTTGTGGCAATTATGAGAGCTATTTGCCAAGAAACTAATGGTCAATACATTTGAAATAGTTTATATTTTTGTGAAATAAAACAAATACATGACATTTTTTAAGCTTCAAAATACTTTTTTTTTTAAATTTCAGTATATTATGGAGGTACAAATGTTTAAGCTACATATGTTGCCTTTCCCCACCTGAGTCAGAGCTTCAAGCGTGCCCATCCCCCAGACGGTGTACACCACACCCATTAGGTGTGAATACACCCATCCCCTCCTCCCCCAACCTGCCCGACACCTGATGAATGTTACCTTGTAACATTCCACAAAATTATTAGTAATCTTCTGAACGAAAATATTTTCATGACTTCCACCTCTTTTTAGCTGGTCATGTGGCAGAGGGGAGGAGGGGATAGGTATATTCACACCTAATTGGTGCAGTGCACACCATCTGAGAGATGGGCATGCTTGTAGCTCTCACTTGGGTGGGGCAAGGGCAGTATATGTAACCTAAACATTTGTACCCTTGTAATATTCTGAAATAAAAAATATATATATCAACTTTTTAAATAAAAATATATTTTGATTCTCTAAAACAAATTTTGTAAAAAATTAACCAAGAGAAACCACTTGAGAGTGTTAGAATAGATTATATATTAATAATTAGCAAGTAATACTTATTTAAATATTTGTTATATAGATAAAACATTAGTTGTGTTATTTGCTTTCCATCATTTAGTGGATTTCTTTGCATAAGCCACTGAGGTAAAAAGTGCTTTAATTTTTGTCAGAGTATTCTGAAAACATGAATCTTATCATGGGATTTTATCTCCTTAAGTAGAGTTTCCAAAGTTTTGTGAACATTATATTTAATCCATTTAGCTTAGCAAATAAACATGCCAATCATACAGGCTCATATGTATATTTCAACTTGTTTCTTTTTCTTGACCTCTCTGAGATGTATCCCTCAAGCTTTCCACATACCAAGTTACTTGCGGATTCCTCAAGATGTCTTGTAATTTTATCTATCCTTACATGCACTTTGCTACGCCAGTAACATTTCCTGCCTCAAGAATTTCTTTACCTAGCTACTTCTCACACTTGAAGGAACTATTCAAGCATCTAAATTCTTCTAGGAGACATTCCCTGATACCTGCATGTGAGGCAGATGTCTATGATTTGCCTACTTTGGCACTCGGCCACATTTATAACACTTACCACATTGAAACTTAATTATTTATTCATTAGTTATTCTTTGATCTCTCTTCTATACACAGCTCCTAAAACATGGTTTTTTTGGTTTGTTTTTACTAAATTAAGATTTCTCTCCCACTCTCATTTTCGTGCACTCATGCGTTGTGACGCGTGAGTTAGCAGCACATTTAAATCCTTCCTCCAACTATGTATTTTGCTTTCAGCAATCTGTACGGTGACTCCTGCTGAGTTCATTCTTAGATAGTGATAATTTTCTAATAATTAGGAACATCATAATCTTCCCAATCTAGTTCTCAGTGTTTAGGATTGCTGACTTTAATCTTATTGTATACCAAATAAGATATAGAAAGTAAATTCTAAAAATTAGCAAACTGATATATTTTCTTTCTCAAATCTAATCTCATTTTAAATTACTGGATTGAGGTTTACACTTAGCACAAAAGATATATAATCATTTGCAAAATTATAGAAAAGTCAGTATTAGTGCCTTTATAAATTCATTTAACTATATTTACATTTAACAAATGAGACATAATTTTACATGTTTAATTTTTTTTCTTTTTTTGAGACAGAGTCTCGCTCTGTTGCCTGGGCTAGAGTGCCGTGGCATCAGCCTCGCTCACGGCAACCTCAAACTCCTGGGCTCAGGCGATCCTCCTGCCTCAGCCTCCTGAGTAGCTGGGACTACAGGCATGCGCCACCATGCCCGGCTGATTTTTTTAAATATATATCATTTTAGTTGGCCAATTAATTTCTTTCTATTTATAGTAGAGACAGGGTCTCACTCTTGCTCAGGCTGGTTTCGAACTCCTGACCTCGAGCAATCTGCCCGCCTCCACCTCCCAGAGTGCTAGGATTACAGGCATGAGCCACCATGCCTTGCCTGTTTAATTTTTTTTTTCTCGACTCACCTGTGTACTGTTGAAAATATGACATTTCCTTACATAGTTATATGTGGTCTTTTTCCAACACACATAAACACACACAGAAATATTATACTG
Source organism: Mirza zaza (assembly GCA_008750895.1). NCBI lineage: Eukaryota > Metazoa > Chordata > Mammalia > Primates > Cheirogaleidae > Mirza > Mirza zaza. The sequence continues at coordinate 46,218 of VSMD01028680.1, forward strand.
ATATTAACTTTAGCTTCTCTTAACATAATTATGTTTCAATCTAATTGATTAAGGAAAAATTTTATTGTAAAATTACTTTGTGTGAGAATTTGCTGCTGTATGAAATTGAGACTTCTTCAGCATGGCCTAAAAAATTTCCTGTTCTTTTCTCAAGATGTAAGAAAGGAAATATCAATAAAAGTAAGGTTGACTCAATGTTCTTTATTTTATGTGCTTACTGTGAATTTATAGCTCAAGGCTTTCCTATTGTCACAAAACTAGGCAATCTTGTTCATTTTATTTTTTCCTTAGTGTTCTTGTGTCTAAAAACAATTTGAAAAACACTATAACTTTTTTGTTATGTATATATATATAGATATATTTGTTCTATTTGGTGTATATTTCTAATATGGTGAGAAATAAAATGTGTTATTGTGGTAAGTAATTTTGATACATGTTTTTTGATTTGCAACCTAACAATGTACTACATTTATAGGAATAAATTTTAGACCATTTAGTTATTTTATTATTTTATTTGACCACTATTCATAAAATGATTTATATTTAATATATTTCTTTGATATGTTGCAGTTGACATATTAAATTTATCACATAACTTTATGTGAGAAAATTAAAACTCAAATTTAATGTGGTAGTTTAACCACATACAGTTTTTATGCCTAATGTTTGATCACTGTGTTATCATTTGTAGATGCTGGGATCTTAACTCAGGGAGAAAATATTAGCACAACTTTTTTATGTGTCAAAAAGTGCCAGGTGTCAGACGTTTTTCCTGATAAATTGGATTCTCTGTTTCTACGATTGCATGCATCATGATATTTTTTCACCCCTACTGACATCGTTTGTGATAGATATCCTGTTTTTTTATTGTGCTTTTTCTTCTTTTTCTTTTCCTTCCTTAATACCTTTAAGGCAGCTTTCCGAGTCAATGACTCATGAAACTAAAGTGTCTACTTCTGATCTAACATACGATTTGCCTGTTGTAGCCTGGGCGATTTAGTATTCATCTCTTACAAAATCCTCATGAAGAAGTCATTTTGCACACTTGAATAATATGCACCTCAGCTCTCTGTTGGCATACCTTACAGCTTTACTTTACAGAGTAGAATGTAATTTGTTCCTGAGCATTAGTTCTTGGATTTTATTTTCAATATATTGGCATGCTTTCAATATCAAAGCTAAGTTCTACACATCATACCCAGGGCATAAAAAAATGACATTCAGAATAAAAAGACAAATCCAGGTCACGGGTACTACAAATTACATATTGTTTAATTCTACAATTAGTCCAGCATTTGTTTCTGATAACAGCATTAATGAGTAATTGACACAAGAGAATGTTTTGTGCCTAATGTACTAATAATATCAAGCCTAGAATAGCAAGGCATAGTCTAAACACTTCTAATTCTTAAATAAGATCTTATGGTCCACGTAGTCATTAATGAACATAACTCAGATATTTTTAGATATGTTTATTTGTCCACTATACTATGTACATGTATATCATTTTATATATTTTTATTTTTATAACACATTTTCCATAAATTTCTTATTTTATAACTCTATAAGTTATTAATATAGTAACATCTTAGAGTTATAAAACAATGCCCATTTTATTATGCTCATGAAATCCATGAGTCAACTAGGAAGAATAAAATGACTGAGGGCTAAAACCATGGAGACTAGAGGATCTGCCTGAAAGGTGGGTCCTTCAATCACATGTTTGCCAACTAGCCTGAGAAGAATGAAAAATTAGCTTTGCTGCAGCTCTTGACTGGGGGGCTCATGATGTCAATCCATTTAGTTTGGGCATCTCACAACATGGGTTCTGAGTTTTAAAAAGGGATATCCAGAGAGGGAGCCTTCAGATAATGAAATATCAAGACAACCAGGGGAAAGCTACACGCCACTTGTGAGGCAGCTACAGAAGGCACACAGCACCTCTTCTACATGACCCGATGGTAAAAGCAATCAGAAAACAAGCCAGACACACTAAAAACCCTGACTTCATCATTATGCATTTCATGGAAAAACAAACAAACGTACAAACAAAAAAATAACAATTGTATCCCCTTAATATTTTAAAATTAAAAAAAAAAAAGAAATCAACCCAGATTCAAGACTGTGGGACCAAGAACCCACAGTATTAAATGAAATACATGAATATCTGTTATCTGCATATATGAACTACTTGAATGCTACATGCTACAGTCACACATTTTTTTTTTTTCCAGATGAAGGTAATGGTATACAGAGATTTTACAGCCTCATTTGAAATCTTGGTATTTTCAGCTCCAAAGCCTATTTTCTTTCAGAAAAATAAGGTTTAGAGAGGTAAAATAGATTGTAAAAAATTGCACAGATAGCGTTACAGCCCAGTATTACACTCACCACTCTGTCTTAGACAAAACAAAGCAAATACACCTGTAGGACACACTCAGAGTCATTTTCACTTTCTGGGCTATAATGTACCACAATCATTTCTTACATATGCATTTTGTATGAATTGTTCCAACAGCATTCTCAGATCAAAACTAATCATATTTTTTTATTTCTCAAATTAAATTACAATGGACTACTGCCACTAACGACCAGAGAGGCAATAAGTCTATGGTCCTCTTAAGTATCTACCTTTTACATAGTTGATAAAACATGTGTTTTATTTGTTCAAAAGGGTACCTGTATTTCTACTCCCAATGAGTGACACTACCAAGGTTTTCTCACTGCTGCATAACTGTTAGTAACCTTTACATCTTTGTGAATCTACTGTATCAAGCCTTCCTCCTGTAATGATCCTCTAGAAATATCAATACCTGCTTATTTATTTACAGCTCAGTATGGCAATTTGAATAATTTTTCAGGTATTCTTTAACTTAAATTTCTATATTTTCTATTTTTCTATCTCTACTTATTTCAAAAATCAAATATTGATATGAATATATTTGAACTTGAATCAAATGATAATCTGGCATCATCTTTGAATTCACCTCAAGGAACAACTTTGTGGATGGAAATTGTAATTTAACAATCATGACAAAATGATCAATATATTGCAAGTAACCTACCATAATTTTCATTTTCCAAAATCTATTAATATCAGCTTTTTTAACCAAGTACCTCATATAAAACTGAAAACTGAAAACATCAAGAAGCCAAGAAAGTACAAACTTATACCTATATATGTGCACAATCAACTTGTAAATCCCCTAAATGCACAATCAACTTGTACTTTGTTCACATAACTGACTCCTTTAGATTCAAGAGTCTAAAATAACCCACTGTACTGGGCCAGTTTTTTAAACACATCTATCATATCACCTAGTTACCATTTTTGTGTGTGTGTTGAGAAAACTTGAGATCTACTGTTTTAGTACATTTCAAGTATATAATACAGGATTCTTAACTATAGTTAGCCACGTGCCATTTATTTTAAAAGTTCTAAATTTCTAAACTTTTAGACATGCACAGGAATAACTAATGGTTTGTTAGAATTCGTTTATTTAAATCTGGGAGAATGCATAGCTTGACCATATGGTGAAGGCCAGTTCTGCCATGTGTAGACAATCAGATATGCTTTGAGAAAAGCAGAAAGCTGGCATATTTCAAACCACTGATACATGTAGTGGAGGTCTAAAACCATCCCCTACAAATGAGTGATAAAATTTGATAAATTTGAATTTGATAAGACATGACCACTTAAAATTGTATATGAAGTCACTTGTCTGTGCCTAGAGGTAAAAGGATGTGTATTGTTTATGTCTGGAAACTAGCAGACTGTCAAACCCAGATTGGCTCCCAAAAATTATAGATAAAATTACAAAATAAACTCTTTCTCTCTCTCTCTCTCTACACACACAAACACACACACACACACACACACAGAGACAGAGAGAGAGAATAAAGCAGGTTATTAAATTCTATCCTGATAATAAAATATTGAGGTTCCAAATGAGAGTAAAAATAGTACTTTTTCTACTTACTTCAAGGATTCTGTGATATGACATAGTAGTTAGGGTCTTGGTGTCTCTGTAAAGTGTTTTTTTGATATAGTAGCCATTATTACATATGTTTTTCTTTTAAAATACAAAGCAATAAACTCTACACAATAATAATTACTTATTATGTGACATTCCCTCCCTCTTCCTTTGAGAATGGACATTACAAGTTGTTGTAAGCAACTGAAGTTGTCCTTTCAGTATTCCCATCCCCTGCTCATTCAGTCAAACATTAATCTATACACTCCTGTGAAACAATTTTGCAGATGAAATTAAAGTTATTAAACAGATGAGTTTAAAATAGGGAGATGTAACATACATTAATGCCTTATCATATGTGGAATTATCAATCTTATAATAATGTCATGAAATGCACAATGCATGAAAAGAGTAAGAATATATTTTAAAAACAGTAACTGTTTTGTTAAAAATGATGCAGATGGCAATTTATTGTACTTGTGGATTCAATTATTGTTTCTGGTTACATGTGGCTATTGTAAGATATAACTTATTGACTTTATGTTTATGATATGTTAAGAAAATATTTCTGATAATGAAAAACATACTATAATCCTGTTCTCAGTCATGTCATTCCTATAGTTTTTTCCATGATAAGTAGATTTTTAATATTATTATATACATAATTTACAACATATTGGTAGTTAGGTGTTCTTCATTGTACCCTACTTGGCATGCATTCAAAACATCTACTCTCTAAACTAAGAATGCACTGGTTTTAGATAGCAGCAACTATACACTTGTGGGTCTTTACATTTAAATTACTTAAATTATAAAAATTAAACATTCTGTTCCTCACTTGTAGAGACCATTCTACAAGTGTTCAATAGCCAGGTGGCTTGTAACTTCTGTAGCAGGCAGCATAGATTAGTCAGTATTTTCTTCATTGGTGATAGTTCCATTAGCCAGTGTCTGTTAAGGAACGTGATTGCCAAATTAGTATGATAGTGAATGCAGGAATGCAAAAATAGCCTTGCACTTTCTTTTTATAAATATAATGTAAAACTTAATTAAGACAAAAATGAGTGGAGTTTATTCATGCATATAATTGTCTAAAATTATATATTTTAGACATATTATCTCTGGAATAACTAAAAAAATAAAATGCACAAGAACTTCGGCAAGCAGTTGACATACCTGTTACTTTTAACAACTAGTTTTGCCCAAACAACAATCACAAGTACCAATCACTGTACTCTGAAGAAGTATACCACAATGTCACAATGAACCCCCAAGACTCATATTATCATATTATTTTAATTAAATCAATTTAATAAATATTCTTATGATTTTTAAAATAGTGTCAATGTGAAATTTTGTCAATTAAATTATCTTTTAGATTTTCAATTATATGTATTAGATCATTAAGAATAGCACATATAATAGCATAAATTTGCCTAATATATCTAAAAGGGGAATTCAGTGAGATAATAAGCTTTGTGTTGCTCTTCGAAGCCACCTACTTATGTTTCCCAGAATACACTAAGTTGCTGACTGTGCCTGACTTTCCAAAATCTATTCACTCTATGCCACTGAGCAACAGAGAGTTGTGATTTGGAGAAATGACTTTACCTGACAAGCAAGGGTTTATTTTTCTAAGAAGCGACAAATAGTGTTATGGGTTGTTTAAAAATCCCTCTGTGACTCAATTTGGGTCGATGATTTAAAGGACTAGTTTACTGCAGATGTCTCAGAAAGTTCCCCTTACTTTTATGAGAGACAACTGGAAAGCAAAACTACTTCCTCTGTCCCTCAAATAGCTCTATTTGATTCTAATGTCTGAGAGGAACCAGTCTTTACATAAAAAGAAAATATGAGAAAAGCGAGCCCCTGTCTCTACTAAAAATAGAAAAAAATTAGGCAGGTGTGGTGGCTGGTGCATCTAGTCCCATCTACTCAGGAGGCTGGGGCAGGAGGATAGCTTGAGCCCTGGAGTTTGAGTTGCACTGAGCTGTGATGACTTCACTGAACTCTAGCCAGGGTGACAGCGAGACTCTGTCTCAAAGAAAACTAAAAAACAGAAAAAAAATCACCTAAATTAATTAGTACTTGAACCCACCCTAACAAAGAACTTTGGTATGTGAGAATCAATAGCTTTCCTTATTGCATAAGCCACTTTAGTTTGGATTTCTGTTACTAACACCACAAACCATGACAAATGGCACCATACCTTACAATTTTCTCCTTTCCTCTTTAGTCCTCACCTGTTCTACCTAGAATGTCAACCTAACATCTTTTCGTCTTAGTTGCTTACTATCCGTTCTTCATACCCAACTCAAATATTTCATGTCCATACAATATCACTAATCACACTGTAAACAAACCTATGCTAATTATGCAAATGATATATCTTTTTTTTGTATTTTTCTTTATTATATTTATTGATACATATTAGCTGTATTTATTTATGGAGTGCCAGTGATTTTTTGATACAGCCATACAATGTGTAATAATCAAATCAGGATGACTGGGATATCCATCACCTCAAATATTTATATTTCTTTGTGTTGAGAATATTGCAAACCTTTTCTTCTAGCTATATTGAAATACACTAAAAATTCTTGTTAACTATAGTCACTCTACTGCACTTTTGAACACTAGAACTTATTCCTTCTATCTAACTGTATTTTTTCATTCATTAACCAACCTCTCTTCATCCCTTTCTTCTCCCTACCCTTCCCAGCCTTGATGACATGGTTGTATATCTTTTTGCTTCTGTTTTATAATCCATTTAGGCGTTTTCAGTCATTCTATAAGAATATAAACAAAACAAAATAGGCAATATGTCTGATTTCTTTATAAGTTCATATGATTTAAAAATTATTTTGAAAAGACAAATCAATATATGTGGTGTAGAAAATTTCAATAGCTAAATTAGTAATAAATTTATTGACCCCAAAGCAATGAAATTATTTATTGACCCCAAAGCAATGAAAGTAAAGGGGAATATATTCACATAGAAATACATAAAATAGTTTACTAAAACAAATTGTTTTATAATTACAATACATTTACTGACATTTGCAAAATTAATTGCATTTTTCCCAAGGAAATTATCAATACATTTTAAAAGTTGGACAATATTCAAATAAATAAAGATATCCATAAGCTACACTTTCCACTTATAATGCAGTAAAACTAAATATCAACAAAAGATACTAAAATCTATTTATTTTAATTTTTAAACAATTCTTCTTCACTTTTCATATACAGAGTAAAGTCCTGGGAAAAGAACAAACTAATGTGGGATGCTGGCTTTGTCTTCTGAATCTGCTAGATATGTCAATTAGTTAGTAAAGAGTAGAAGGATCTCAGAGTCTAATATAAACACTGTAGGAAACCACTAGAAAGGCAGAGGTTTGCTAATCCTGGAAAGGAGGGTCATGTACCATGGATGGGGCAAAGGCTCAGAGTTGTATTCTGTGCACTTCATTCTTCCTCCCTACATGCTATATAATAGAGTTAGGATAAATACACTATCTAAACTACAGAGTGGCCCCTTGGCATAGGGTCACCTGTTAGGGATCAACAAATTATAACACTAGAGGCTCTCAACACATGTGGCATGTGTCCACCCTATAACCTGAATTCACTTTGAGGGTCAAAAGCCAAGAACCATCTTCTACAACTTCCCTATACACATGTTATCAGCGAAGGTTGCAGAAACCCCTCAAGTCATTCTCCACACTGTTGCTTAGAAGGACAATGTGACTGCTTGGCTGTGCTAGAATGACCCACGTGCATGGCATAAACCTCAAGTTTCTTCGTGAGAATGAAGTAGTCTTCCTGGTTTGGTCTTAGCTAACATTTTATAACCTCCAGCCACACCTCACCCTACATATTTAGTGACATCTGTGTTGAATGCTTTTGGTTCTTAGATAAAACTTTCTTTCGGGGCTGGGCATGGTGGCTCACGCCTGTAATCCTAGCACTCTGGAAGGCTGAGGCGGGAGGATTGTTCGAGGTCAGGAGTTCGAAACCAGCCTGAGCAAGAGTGAGACCCCATCTCTACTATAAATAAAAAGAAATTAATTGGGCAACTAATATATATATAGAAAAAATTAGCCGGGCATAGTGGCGCATGCCTGTAGTCCCAGCTACTCGGGAGGCTGAGGCAGGAGGATTGCCTGAGCCTAGGAGTTTAAGGTTGCTGTGAGCTAGGCTGATGCCTCGACACTCACTCTAGCCTGGGCAACAAAATGAGACTCTGTCTCAAAAAAAAAAAACAAACAAAAAAACCTTTCTTTCTTGGCTCATGTTGATCTCTCTGAAAAGCCCCTCTCCTACATTCTTTATTGATGGGCTTATACAAAGCATCTTTTATAATACATGTTCCAGGATAGCTCCATGAAAAGAACCTAGGGTTCATGCATCAGTGCTCCTGTTGTCACCTGGTTCATACCTCTAGTTTCGTACCTGCTAATTTTCTGTACATCCCTAGAAGCTAAGAGAATTTCTGTGACTCATATATTTGGTAGTTACTAAATACTATTTTTACTGAAATGAACAAAATTTAACTCCAAAATACTAGCAAAGACATACAAAGGTATGAGTGTTTAGTCTATACATTTATTTTAATTTTACACATAGGTAGAATTCCACTACAATGTCAAGCACAATATTTTTGCTGCTATTTAAATTTTAGAAAATTGATTAAAAATCCAGATGTAATAATTTTGTTTATTTCTGTTTAATTTGTATTATCAGTGCATTCATGTAGAGAATGTATATCTATAGTATAGTTTAATATTATTTTTGATAAAATTTTCCAAGTTAAAATGACTTTCAGTTAATCACACCATGGGAGAAATATTAACGTTGTTTGTCAATGTCCTGTCTGCCATAACTCACTGATGATTTTCTGTGGGTGATCCTAATGATTTGAATTCTCTGTTAAAATGCATTAATCATATCATCCAATATTATGTGCTCTTATTGTGCTCGAAAGAGATGCTCTGTTGCATAACAAGTTAACTTTTCTACAAAGTAGTTTACCTTTTTTAGATGATAGAGTGATTTATTTCTGATTTTCCCTTCTGAATTAGTCTTATATATGTAACAATCTCCTAACTTAAAAAAACATTTAAATAAATAGTAAAGTGGTTACTTTATTACTTTACTGAAATTTTATTCAAATGACACAATTGGTCAGTTTACAATTATTATTCAAAAAGAAATTTTTGGTAAGTTCAAGACCCACATATAATAAATAGTTTGAATACTTGAAGGCATGATGTATATTATAAGAGGTGTATTAACATATAAACATGTTGAACAATTTCATTCATACATTTTGGACTGGTGATGAATGGAATGTCTTGCAAATTATTTCAGAATGAAAAACAGTACTGACTTACATTACCATGAAGAAAATAAATGGTATTTGCTTGATATGTGGCTTAACCAAGAGGCTCATATTAAGTGGGATGACTCTAAATCTCTTTGTCTTGTTGTATCTGTCTCTCCTTTCATTTCTTGACTCTGCCTTCTTCTGTGTTAGCCTCATTTTCAAGCAAACTTTTCTCCATGTAATGGAAATCCCTCATATATTTTTGTACTGCGCATTTTAATTTAAAATGTAAGTATGAGATACCTTGATTCTCCTGTAACCATTCTTTGATTGTATATTTAGAAACAGTCTGAGAAAAAAATATTGGATACCATTATATAGTCTGTTCAGGGCATAAGATGTAAGACAAATGACAAATTTAGCTGCTACTGTATATCAGAATTGCCAGACTACAGAAGAAAATATTTTTGTGAACATTCCAAAATGAATATTTATCCTGATGTAAATTTAATATATAATCTATAAAGAAGAAATAATGTTCAAAATATTTTACAAAACAGTTTAGCTTTAAAATATTGAAGATAAACTTTTAGAAATTAAAAATCAATTAAAATGATTATAATGATATATAATAATGTAACAATATCAAAAGAAAATCATCTGGAAATGTTCTACCTATTATTCTTAGTGGTTGTATCCAAAAATATGTAACAATTTCATACAAATAGCCACACTTTAAATGGCTTTAGATTTCTCTATACTTACATAATTGCTGTCCTTTACAGATTGTTCTAATTTTTAATAAAACTTCTAACCTCATGCTCATGTCCCCAAAGTCTGTGTTTCAATTTGAATTACCTATTACACAAAACCTGTAACTAGGTCCCTCAGAATTCATTCTAAACTGCTTTACACAACTTACAAGGTCCTTCCTCAACCTAATCCCATTCATCCCTTGGTACACTTCTGTACACATTCTAACGCTTTGTACGCTTTGCTACATTTAAGCCTGAGCATACCATGCCTCTCTCACACATCTACGTCATTTCAAATGCTGCCCTTTTGCCTGAAGTATTCTGTGTTCTCTCCTCCTTTTAGGCTTATTTCTTTCCACCAAAGTTATCAGTTTATGGATTTATTTAGAGATAATTTTGTTAGAGAGTGTCCTCCATCCCCCACCCCAAAAACTGATTTAAATGTTACCTATCTGTGGTCCCATTTCCCACAAAATAGAATTTGTCAACTAATGTTTATTTTCTCTTTCTTCTACTACCTGTTGATCTTGTGAGGGTAGAAAGCATATATGAGACTTTACATTATAATCTAGAACTCCATTACTAAAAACTTAGCTGAAAGTAGGAAGAATGTCTAAATCAGTGAAGTATCTATTAATAGAAAATATAATCTTAATGAAATTTTAAAATCACTATAATCAATGACTATTGCCTCACACTCAGATCTTTATCTAAGAGTAATTTTTAAAGATGAAATTCCTTTATATACTGAATTTCCATATTTAAACTGAATATAAATGTTATTGGAACACAATATTAATAAACAAAATAATATGATGCAAAGCATTAGAAAGGAAGAACTAACAGTTTCCCTTTTAATGCACACACTCTTATAGTATATACGAATTTTCAATAGATTTTGGCAGAATGCTTTCCAAAAACATTCAAGTTTGCATCTACACAAGTTTTGTACGAGTGTGCCCACATTCCCATCCTTACCAATATTTGTGTTATCACATATTTTTAATTTAGCCTTAATGGAGATTAAAAAACACTACAGTTCAATAGTTATTCGTGGTTAATCATGAGTGTTTTATGCATATTTTCTTATTTATTGGATGTGCTTATCTGTGATTTTTTCTATCAAAAATTCTTTGAAATATACTGTGCACATTTTTTACATAATTGTTTAACATTTTCTGTGTTAATATCTTTTGTTCTTGGCCACTGTGGCTGATTTATAATAGGCTTTCTCACCTGTCTATGAAAAGCTGGAAGATCAGCTGGGGGTTGGGTAACAAAGCATCGCTTCGCTCGTGCACCTGACAGTTGGCTGTTTGCTGGCAGGATCCCTTCGATTCTCCTATGAGTCATTCATTAACTTGAGGCATATCCCAATGGTGGTCTCAGGTTTTCAAGAAGAGCCACGGAGGACAATTTAGCACAGATACATGTATCGGTTCATGTATACTTTTTAAAACACTCTTATCTACATTTCCTTTATTGACCTATGATTTTTTAAATAAATGCGATGAAAAGTAGAAGGATTTCATGGACTGGTTAGAATAAAAGGACATGCTATTTTAATAGAATGTTTCTTAATAGAAAAACTATTAAGTTTTCTCAGCACTGTTTTGCTTGAGTCATTGTTGCTGATCCTAATTCATAGATAATCATTTTGAAAATGCAGGTATATATCTTAAACACCAATACTCATTTAAGTTTGTAAATATCAATTAAGGGCAAATTTAGCATTTTATTCCTTGCACAATGGTCCCCAAATGTACTCTTTTTATTACATTACTATGTTTAAGAGTGGTTTTTAAAATATTTGGGTTTTAATTATGTCTAAAACTACCTGCAAATGTAAAATCAGTCATTGTTAGAACAATTAACAAACCATCTCAAGTAAAATAATAATCAAGTAAATCAAATCACAAATGAATCACTCATAATAATTAATTAAAAGTTATTTAAGTGAGTTGATGAATTTAGAGGTCAAAGAAAAGAGAAATTTTACTTAATAATGAACAGTGACTTTTAACTCATTCTTGTTTCTCATCTAGCTCCCATCTCTATTTAATATCTGTCAGATTTTAAACTTATCAATAAAATGTCACATTCTTTTCTTTCTCCTCTTTCTCTCATTCCTTTTCTTCTTCTTCCTCCTCTTCCTCCTGCTTTTCCTCTTCATCCTTCTTTCATCCTTCACAATGGCTGACATATTTTGTTAAAGAAATTTACTTCCATCTAAAAGCCTGGAGAAATGAAGGCCACCATGACAAATTCTAATTTTAGTCTTAACCTCATTTCCATGTCAATCTGTATCATAATTATTAATAGTTTGCAATGATGACAAATACAATCTTGGCTCCATGATCATTATTTACATGGTTTTTAGTTTATAAGTGGTTATATCATTCAAAAATTAGAAAATAAAAGAGAAATTAGGAGTTATATTTTTATATCTAATTTATAAAAAAGGAAATTATTCATTTAAAAATAATTTAAAACAGAAAGCTTTAAATATAATATGCCCTCCATAGTTATTATAGTTATCCTTCTTTCCTTCTTCCTTCCTTCCTTCCTTCCTTCCTTCCTTCCTTCCTTCCTTCCTTCCTTCCTTCCTTCCTTCTTTCCTTCCTCCCTTCCTTCCTTCCCTTCCATTCTTCCTTCCTTCCTTTCTTTATTTTTTTGCCAGGGTCTCACTCTGTTGCCTAGGTTAGAGTACCGTGGCATCATCATAGCTTACCGCAATCTCAAACGCCTGAGCTCAAGCCATCCTTTTTCTTCTGCCTCCTGAATGGCTGAGACTACTGGCAAGGGCCACGACACCTGACTGATTTTTCTATTTTTGGTAAAGATGAGGTCTCCCTATGTTGCTCAGGCTGGTCTCAAACTCCTGGCCTCAAGCAATCCTCCAGTTTCGGCCTCTCAAAGTTCTAGGATTACAGGCATGAGCCACTGCACCAGGCCCACAATTACTTTCAAACAACAGATTAAATGTCTTTCTGATGCAAAAGTACATCGAGCATTAATAATTGATGTGCCAGGAAACACGATCCCATAACATCTTGAATTTGCCAGCTAATATTTACATAAATTATGTCATTACCACAGTGATAACTTGGCCTAAATGACTGAAAAAATAAAAAACAAAAAAACCCACATATTTTGAAATCAGAAACAACCACTATATATATCTACAAAATTACAAAGAAGAACTTTGAGTGCCACACGTTTATGTTAAATTTATTGTAATAAACACAACACTCCCAAGAAGCATAAATATATATTGACAAAGTCAAGGATAATGTCAGGGCATGTTCAAGGATAATGTCAGTCTTATTTGTATAGTTAGAAGACATGGCTTTCTACAAAGGATATGTATAATATATGTTTTTAATGAAAGTTGAAAAATGAATCCAGAAAAGTTCAAAGAATGTGATTCAGTAAAATTAATATTTTCAGATGCAATCTTCAGTCAAATTAGATGGAACCTTAGTGAGATCATTTAGAGAGTACAACATGATTCTGAAGTTTGAGGGATTCAGGAAGTCATCAAAAGATACAGAGTTTGGATGAATCAACAAGTGGCAGTAAGGCACAACCAAAGACAGGACCGTTTCTAGGAAAACAATGTGGGCAAAGGTTGCATGGGAATTTCCCATGGAGCAGAAGTGGGCAACACTTAAGACAGAGCCAGAAGTTGGAACCTCAGTCAGAGTAAAAAGGAAGCATGTTGCAATTCTAAGGCTCTGAGGAAGGAATACTTGATATTCAGAATAAAGACCCATCCACATTCTTTTAAATGAGTTCATGAAAGAAGTCACTTTAGACAATGGCTAAATACAGAAAACATGAATTATATGATCAATGAAGGTATCCTTCAAAAAAGAAAGAGAATTGAAGATTTTCTCATATGAGAGAGAGCAAGAGAGAGAAATTGTTGGTATCAGATTTGCCCTAAAAGAAATAATGAAGTCATTCAGGCTGAAATAGCACCAAAATGTGACACCTTATTAAGGATATATTTTATGAATTTTCCTTCTCCTTTAGGATAAAAATATTAAGATAAAGTATATATATATATATATTATATACCATAATATAAACAGATATACATATACTGTATATAAAAACAGTTTGCCACAATATAAAGGATTTAAACAATATTCATTTATTATCTAAAACTTTTTATTCTGAAATTTATTTTTTTAAAGTTGTCATAATTTGTGGTTATATACATATTGAGTATATATTTCTGCTACTATATTTCTCCATAAATAATAACATACATGGGAAAACAGACCAGCCTATGAGGTTTCCACAAAGTTACCTTGTAGCATAATTTATTTCAAATTTTCATGAATTTGTGTATTTGTATCTGTTAAATATCCCTTGCCTGAAAACATCTTTGTTAAGCTCAGATTTCTATATTTGAAAAATTCTCAGTCTCTGCTAAGGAAAGACAGTGCAAACATATTATCTTGATTCAGTTTGCTGTTTACTTGCTATGCCACAATCTTCACAGATATAGAAATCATTCCATTTCAAAAGTTAATATAAATCCCAGGAAAGACCCAAACCTGTGTAGGGCACAATATTTGTGGTTGTTCTTATCATAGATGACGTGAAAGATCCCATAATAGATGAGAGTAGTCACAGTTCTTCAGCACTGAATTTTTCAACAATTTCTAAGTGAAAAATGTAATAGAACTGTAAACAAAACCCCGGGAAGTGCTGTGTTTATAACATTTTATATACTCTAAATTTTTGCCTACAATTTTTTGACCATAGCTATCAATTTCCCTTACTTCAATGTCTACATAGATTTACCCACTTGCAAACCTCTCCCTTTATTTGGGGTTTTTCACGTATCTTATTTATACATTCAAAATGTTATCACCTGAGAACTACTGAGAGCGCCAGGCTTATTTGCAGACTTTTTAAATCTCAAACATAATTTCCTGTTAAGGCACATATTTTAATCCATAACAAGGTTATTCTGGTATATATCATAGCACATCAAATATAATCTTTGTAACTGTCAAGTGTTTGAACTGTATTTATAATAATTGTTGTACAAAGAGTGGGCCCATACACCCTTGTGATAAAAAAATCTTTTATGATTAATGATTTTGTAAAATTTCAAAAAATTTTCTGAGTGAAATTAATAAATAAAAGTAACCTATTTTATTCTGGAACTTCAGTATATTCATGTAAGTGTAGTTAAATTAGTGAAGAACGAGGACTCAATTGAGGGATTACTTCTTCAATAGTCTTATAGATGCCTACAGACATATCTTATCCCAAGAGAAACAGCAAAACTGAAGTCGGAATCATAACATCTTAGGGAAAATATGGAAGAGAATCAGGATTCTGGAAGCCAAAACTTTCCATAAGCAATATACAAAACTAAAAAATAATAATAGATCGAAAAGTATACGGTATTTGTATAGCAGTTTAAAATATGAAAAGTATTATTTTACATATTACTTTACTTGGTTTGTCTAATAACTCCCTTAGTGGGACAAAATCATTTTCAATAATGCTTAAGAGAGACTGAAGAAGAAAGTCATGGATCAAGCTAGTGGAGGTAAAATTTAAGCCAAGATTGTGTTGAACAACTGTGTGCCTATCCAAAATCCTCTCAAGTGTTTTTGCTGTGGCCACGTGGGTTGTGTGCAGACGTCAGCTAAGTCCACAGACTCAGCTGCACTGTGTATTTTTTACTTTCTGTACTGGGACTTCTCTGTTACCCCAGCCTATAACATCCACAAAATGCAAGTGCTACTTAGATGTCTTTGGACTGTGACTGTTTCTCAGCCTTTTTTAGTTTTTTACGATCTTACCAGTTTTGAATAATTCGGTTGTAGTATTTTGAAGAATGTACTCCATTTGGGGTTCATTTGATGTGTTTCTCATGATTATACTGGAGTTTTTGGGTCTCGTGGAGGAAGATCACTGATGTAAACTGCCATTCTCATCACATCTTATCAAGGTGTGCGGTATCAACTTGACTTACCACCATGCACATTAACCTTAATCACCTGGTTGTTAGTGTTTGTCAGATGTATTCACTGTAGAGTTCCTCTTTTCTTCTCCTTTTCCATACTATATTCTAGAAGGAAGTCACTGTGTACAGCTGAACACTTACGAGTGGAAAGTTTTGTTGAAGGCAGAGTAGCTACATAAGTTATTTGGAATTCTTCTGTATGAGTTGTCAGTTTCCATCTTTCCATCTCTCCCTCCCTCCCTCCTCTCCTTCTCCCTCCTTTCCTTCCTTCCTTCCTTTCTTCCTTTGGGTTATCATGGACTTAGGCATATTTAGTTTTATTCTTTGGGCGATAGACCAGTGTTCTATAACTTTTTGGTTTAGTTGTTTCTGCTTTGGTCATTGGGAGTTCATGCAGTTGCTGTCTGTGATCTTATGACATGCATGATCATTGAAAATTTTTAAAAACCTTTTCACTTTCTGGCACTATTGTAAGGGAAAAATTCTACACTCCCCTCCTACTAATAACATGATTACGTAACTATAAAAAAAAGCACTTGACTAAATCTCAGCCTGATGCAAACTTTGTAACTTCTATCTTAAAAGGTAGAACTGCCAAATAGCATGGATAAGCAACTTTTGTAGCCCTTACCTCATACAAGCCTTGTAACCAGTTTTCCTGTAACCACTAACTTCCTCATAACAAATCATATAAAAACCAGCATATTATTAACCCCATTTGCTCAGAATTTGGAGGCGAGACCCCTCTGAGCCTGCGCATAATAAAAAGCTCGTTTTGTTGTGCTCATGTGTGGCTCTCAGTCTGTTTCCTGGTCCTGTTTGCTGTGACACTATGACATGCTCCAGGTTCATTTTGTATATTCCCTGCCCCAACCCTAGAGCTGACATTTCTTCATGGAGCCTTGCTTGCTTTTATAAGCAAATGGTTTGTAAAATAAGATCAAGGCACTAGTTGTGTTCATTGCTACTAGGCCCTCTCATCTGACACAGCAAGGATATATGTCTCTATATAGTCACATATTTATAAATATTTCTCTCTATATATCAGTATTAAGCTGTGGATAAGTTGATACTATGTCTCTCAACTAATACAGTACCATGTAGATCATTCTAGACTTCTCTCTTGTTCATCTGTAACTTCTAACTCCAATAATGAGAAACCTAGTTCCCACCAAATACCATGCCTCACTTAATTGTTTGATTCTAGGAAAATATTTTAGAGTTGTAAGCCTATATCCTGACAGGAAACATTCCATCAACTAGAGTACAGTGCCTTTTGTTTTAAGTCTTAGTTTCTATTCATCTCCAAAGTTACTTGTCAGTGCCTTTTTCTCCATCCTTCCATGTCTTTATGTGGCTTAATAGCTCATTTTTTCTATTACTGAGTAGTATTCAATTGCATAAATGTATCACAGTGTGTTTACCCATTCTCCTATCAAATAGCATCTTTATTATTACCAGCTTTTAGCAATTATGATTAAAGCTGTCATAGCCATTTATGTGCAGGATTTGTGTGGACATATATTTTCAAATCAGGTAAACTCCTAGGAGCGTGACTGCTGGATCCCATAAAAAGACTATTTTCAAAGATCTTGAAGTGAGCGAGATGGAGCCGTAAAGCCAATGACTGTCCTGCCCAAATGTCAATGCTTTCACTGAGAAATAATTTCCCTTTTAGGAGATTGATTTTATAAACAACTGTACTCAGAACAGTAAAAGTCTAAAACTTTTGACAAAGTTACAAAACAGATACACTGTATTTTTGTGAGACATACTGCTCATCACTAATGTGGGGAAAGCAAACAAATTAACATGCCCGCATGGAGTCTTACTGGTACATTTATAAGCATATGTTACAAATTAAGGCTTATTTTTCTACCTTTGCACTGTTGATCACTATGAGCAGAAGCATTATACCTACTGAGGTATAATAATTTCTCTTAGGAAAATAAACATCTATGGTCATGAATTCCAATACATTGTGAAAACAGCACCATTTTATCCAGCAATTCCACTACTGGGCATCTACCCAAAAGATCAAATGACACTCTACGAAAGGGACACTTGCACTTGAATGTTTATAGCAGCACAATTCACAATTGCAAAGTTGTGGCAACAACCCAGGTGCCCATCAATACATTTCAGTGGATTAATAAAATGTGGTATATGTATACCATGAAGTACTATTCAGCTATAACAAACAACGGTGATGTAGCACCTCTTGTATTTTTCTGGATAGAGCTGGAACCCATTCTACTAAGCAAAGTATCTCAAGAATGGAAAAACAAACACCACATGTACTGACCAGCAAATTGGTATTAACGGATCAAGACCTAAGTGGACATATAGGAATAACATTTATCAGGTGTCGGGTGGCTGGGAGGGGGAGGAGGGGATGCGTATACACAACCACAATGAGTGAGATGTGCAACGTTTGAGGGATGGTCACGCTTGAAGCTCCGACTCAAGGGAGGTGGGAGGGT
Source organism: Mirza zaza (assembly GCA_008750895.1). Classification (NCBI taxonomy): domain Eukaryota; kingdom Metazoa; phylum Chordata; class Mammalia; order Primates; family Cheirogaleidae; genus Mirza; species Mirza zaza. The sequence goes on from VSMD01028680.1 coordinate 64,757, forward strand.
ATGGGCAATATACGGAACCTTAACATTTGTACCCCCATAATATGCTGAAATAGAAAAAAAAGAAATAATAAAAAAAAAAAACCCAGCACATTCTTTACAAAAACCATGGCGTCCAATTCTTTGAGGCCTGTTAATTTGATATACAGCTCTTCGGTTCAAATAATGTCAGCCAGCTACAAATTGACATATACCTGAATCTTTTATTCTATGTTTAGCCTTGAGGAATAGTTTAACAAGAGTTTTCATATACATAAAAAAGGAAGCTTATATGAAATATACCCTATTCATTTTTAACATATGCTCTATTAATCAAACTTTGAGTCCTAGGTTATTATATTTAGCCGATATATAGCCACCAGCTCTCAGATACCAGTTTCACTATATAGAAAACTGTGCTGCTATTCTACCCAAGTCTAGTTTACAATTGTATTTGTATTTTAGCATTGTTTCACCTATTTTTCCAACTCACTTTACTTTTGCCCAGAAAGCTGTTATAACTTTTGTTTTCAGTAGCTGTATTATAGCTGTTAAAAATGCATTTCTCATTCTTCTATAACAAACAATCTTTTTTTTTCTTTTTTTTTTTCAGAAGAGATGGCAGCATGGCAGTCAATTAAGTTTGTGATGTGAGTACTCCCGAGAGAGGTGGAGAGGTCCTATTTTGGTGAATAACTCAGAAATCTGAGCTACATTTGAGAAAAATCTTTGAATGTTGATTAACTGCATGCTAACTACTTTTAGTAAAAACTACAGGCCACTCTGATATATATCTAGGAAAAATACAATCTATTCTCATGGTATTTTGCATAGCAGAAAACTTTGAACAATAAAAAGTCTATGGATGATTATTTACAGTACCATAATGTTAAAATAAAAAATCTTAATTTCTGATAAATTAATTTTCAGATACACAGGAATTGTGACATTACTCAGATGTGAAATAGGAAAATATTGATTTAAAATATATAATTAAAAAAACAAAGTCCTCACCGTCCACTAAACTATCACTGATAATTTTCACTAACAATTACAAGGAACTCTAAATTTACTGCGTTCAATAGCAACAACTCCTAAAGAAACTTGTATGAACAAAACTATTTTCAAAAATAGATTATTTTATGTAAGTGATAGAAAAAATTATTAAAATATTTTGGGAGGATTCAAAACTTAAAGCCAATAATTATGATATGGTTTTTATTTCATAGTACTCAAAATTATGATATAAATATAGTCATATTTTAGTCATCTTCAAGCATTATTAGAAATGGAAATTTTATTACAATAAAACAATATTTATGTGATCAGTAAAAGATTGAACAGAATAGAGAATATGAATATGATTTTAAAATAATGGAAAATTATAAAGTCAATATAATGTGACATATGACCTGTAGAGAAAACTGCAGTACCTAATATTAACTTTGTTCTTGAGTACACTTTTTCTAGAGACAATTGTGAAGAATTCTGGGACACAGTTGTTCAAGTATCAAAGAAAAACAAACTATTGGTACTTTACAAAGGAGTCCATATCACTCTTACAAATATAAAGGTTTCATTTATTCTTTTGATTAAGAGCATTGGATATTAAATTGAATATTTTAGTTGGAATCTATTTATTTCTAACATGCAACTGAACCCTAACCACATATGTAGAAGCAATGTAATAATTTGGCAAGTAAACTAGTAGTATTGTTGACAAATCGTGTATCATTATTAGAGAAATATTTTTTAATAACCACAGGCACTCATTTCTCCTTTGAGTTTAAAAAGGCTATTTGCCCAGCCACAGCTGCATTTTCTATATAAAAATTTCTTTCATCAATTTCCATAGAGAAAAACTCTTCACAAGCTTTTGAATACAAATTATTAAATTCCAAGGGAATATTTTTTGTCCTTTAAAGTAGTGGTAGAAAAGTCTATGGTGAACTCTAGTTCCAGATTTAAGAAGTGCTTAAGTAGGATTGAAAACATCTACTTAATGAATAATTGTTCGTGTTGAATAGGAGCAGAAGCATTGTGTCAACAATATTATTTCATGTGATTCACAACTCAGAATTCTATAGTTAAAAATATGACTTAATGATTTTATATTGCTAATATATGTATGTGTACATAGTTATGATAATCCAAATATTTTGCTTTTCAGAAGTGTATATAAAATGTTCAGGGAATAGAAAACCTTTTGGAAGTATATTTTTGGATATTTTATGTCATTTTAACAGAGTTTTATATCATTGAATTGCTTCTTCAACAGGAGAAAGGTCACAGAATTTAGACATATATGTGTCTGCCAATAAATTGATACTCAGTATAAATTTAGTTATAACAGAATAAAATCTTTGTTTTATTTTATATTTTAATTAATGTGTTTAATTGTCTTTGTATTTTAAAAATTAGTTAAGTTGCATGTGTTTATTTTATAATGCTAAATGAGAAAAATAAATTACATGTTTTCAACTCTTATCCTTTTTAATCTCATACTAATCAACACAAGTATTTATAATCATCAGCTTCATGTCAGATTTACTTAATTTAGTCTAATGATTTCAATACTGAAATAAATTATATAACTATGAACACATCATATAATCTATATTTACTTGTCCAATAGGGATCAAATTAAATATACTTAGATTCTAAGAACTATTTTTTAATCTTTAAAAGTGGCCATTTTTTGGTCACTGGAAACTACCTCTATCTTTTTAACACTGGGGAAAAATGGCAATTTCAATTTATTAGCTAGGAGGATAATCAAGAGAAATTTTATTGTGAAATATTAGATAATTGGGATTTTATTTCTCATATGTCAGTGGAGAGATTACTATCTATGGAAGAAAAAAATGGTATGCACAAATTCCTACGAGCACAGTAAGGATAGATAGTAAGTAGGGATCTCGGCTGCTCCTATATATGTGCTGTGCTCGGCTCTGGTGCTACAGTAAGAGATTCAAATTATATTCAGGACGCTATGGGAGCAGAACTACTTTATTAGTTAATAAATGTCACTATGCCTATCTTTAACCATGTAGATGTTTATAAACATAAGGACTTCACCCTAGGCATAGTGATCACTTGATGTCTTCATATTCTGTTATTTAATTTTAAATGCTTTTATTTTTGTACAGCCTACTCTTCTGTATTTTCCCCCCACACAGTTTATTGCAGAAAGTAAAGAGCCATGGTGTTGTGCTGTAGGTAAAGGAGACGGATTTATAGACTCCAGGGTGAGGTTGTGCCTACCCACGGCCGCTGCTGTGTGGAGACCCCTGGTGAAGCCACCATCGCCATGTCTGACCAGGAGGCAAAACCTTCAAATGAAGGCTTGGAGGATAAGAAGCAAGGAGAACACATTGCACTCAAAGTCACTGGACAGGGTGAGATTCACCTCAAAGGGAAAAGACAACACACCTCAAGAAATTCAAAGACAGGAAGTGCCAGTGAATTCACTCAGGTTTCTCTTTGAAGGTCAGAGAAGTGCTGATAGTCATACTCCAAGACTGGGGATGGAGGAAGAAGATGTGATTGAAGTTTATCAGAAACAAACGGGGGGGCTCACTCAACAGTTTAGATATTCTTTTGTTTTCTTTTCCTCAATCATTTTGAATTTTTAAAAATAGTTCTTTTGTAATGTGGTATTCAAAATGGAATTGAAAACTGGCACCCATCTCTTTAAAACATCTGGTAATTTTTATTCTAGTGCTCATTATTCATTATCATTTGTATTCATCGTGCTGATTTTTGGTGATCAAACCTCAGTTCCCTTCACACTGCCCACTCCTTTTTTAAAAATTACATGTGTGCACAGAGAGGCCACTGTTTTTAGGGCTGTGCATTTTCAGGCTTGTGGTGATAAGATCGACCAATGCAGGTGTTCATGATGACTTGCAGTTGGCCCTCAAGTTCTACCATGTTATTGGCTCACTCCTGGACTGTGGCTTTCAGTAGGAGTTAGAAGTTTCTCAGAAAACTGAACTTTGGAAAATGACCTTTCCTTAACTTGAAGATACATTGCAAATTTGAGGGTCTGGACCAAAAGAAGAGGAATATCGAGTCGGAGTCAAGATGACAGATAAGGTGACACAATGGATTCTTTACCATTATTAGTGTGTGTGTGTTGGTGTGTGTGCGTGTCAGTGTATAGTTTTGCTGTTTGTGTAGCTATGTGGCCCTGGAATGAAATAATAATGGTTCACCTGGTTTGCTCTCAAATGTAGCAGTTGTGTGTGTGTGTGTGTGCGCATGTGTGAGTGGGTGTGAGTATATCTGTTTATGTGTGTGTTTAGCCTCAATAGTATCAAGAAATTTTGTGGCTGATGAAAGTTCTGCTGTTAGTCTAATTTTTGTTCTGCTGAATCTTTTAAAATATTATTTTTCTCTTTTATGATTATTTTCTTTATCTCTGTTAAATGTTTAGCTTTCCTAAAATATATATTGGTAAAAAATTCTTATGTTTACCCTGCAACAAAGATTCTAGGCAAACTTTGTCCAGCTGCTGTGAGTCCTCCTCGCTACAAGGTTTCGGCCTTGGCCCACAAAGCCTTGTGAAACCACTGACATGGTTTCTAATAGCTCCAGGCTGCATCTATAGGACGAACTGACCCCTGATTAAAGTGCTAAAACTCAAGGCTACCAAGAGAATTGCCAGCCGACATCTGAGGGCCTGTCTCCCAGTCTCTGTGGGAAGGTAGGCACCTAACTTTGCTAATTGCCAATCAGCAAACCCAGACTTGTTTTACAAGGTCTTGGTAGCCTGGAGGACCAGGGAAATAAAAAGTTTTAAAAAGCCACGGTCACCATCCCCTCCTCCACTCCATCCCTCTCCTTCGATACACTCAGTCACCTCTGTACACATCAAAGTCGAGTTCAGTTCCCTCTGGACTCAATTCCCTGTTCCAGTAGTATATTATTGATTGAAATCTTGTCCTTAACACTTTAACTAGAGTTGGGTTTGTTTATCTTTGATAGTTTGACCCTGCCTTCCAAATTGGAAATATAAATACTTTACTTTGGAACGGTGTTGCCTTTACTCATGTTTATTTTTGTGCAGCAAATTAGTTGTGCACACAAGTAGATTAAACTATTCATCATCTCTCTAGTTTCTCATGCAAACATACACAAGGTTAAATGATTATTGGAGCTCATGTGGTCATACATCAGAGAAGAGGAACACAGAACTGATAGTTTGGGTTTTTGTTGTTGTTGTTGTTGTATTGTTTTCTAGCATATCATCAGCCATGTGATTGCCAAATGGTAAATAAGCAAACAAAAAGATATGCATATCTTTTTGTTTGCTTATTCACCATCTGTGTATCTGCACTGGTCAAGTATCTGTTCAGGTCTTTTGCTCATTTTTTAATTGATTTGTTTGTTTTCTTATTGTTGTGTATTAAGAGTTCTTTGTATATTTGAGATACCAGTCCTTTATCAGACATGGGTTTTATAGAGATTTTCTTACAATCTGTGCCTTGCCTTTTCATTCTATTAAATCATGTTTATTTTCTCCTTATATTTGTTTATTCCTATTGAGGACGTTTCGTTAATAATTGCGCTAATGGTTAAAACACATATTTCAATAATGTTGTGACTCCAGGCTACTCCTTGCTTGTTCACTTCATTTTATGAAAGCCAAAGGCAGTTATCTCAGAAGACATTCCATTATCTCGGTAGTAACCATTCACTTTACAGTCACTGTGACAGTATGGTGCTATTTGAGACTTTTTCCTTATGTAGTATGGGATCTTCAAATAGAAGCTATGGATAGAAACTAAGAGCTACTACTTTATAAGGTGATACACTATTGTTTGAGAAATATTTTTTTTCTTTTCTGTAAGGATTATAATCTATACTATTTCCAAATGGTTTTATGTTTTACTGCTAACATCAATTTATCTTTAAATACATAAACTTGGCAATTTAATTTTAATATAAATAATATGCTTTTTCATTAATGAATATTTCACATTTTTCACAGCTCTATTTAATAAAACATTAACTAAGAAGGCATATAAAGGAACACTTTGAACTGTTTTATTTTTCTTTATATAAGTGGCTATAATATAATTTCCCATGTCCACCTCTGATACATTTCTTTAATAAAGTTGCTTGATATTCTAATACTGCCAGTCATACAAATATCACAAAATATAGCCCAATACATTTTGAAAACATGGAAGTGTGTAAGCAACTTATCCCCTTTCTGAATAGTGTCAGTGAGACAAATTGTGATTTGTCTTATAATTCCACCAACTCTATCAAATAAGCTGATTTAAGGGGGATATTTAAAAATATATTCTTAATCATTTCATTATTAAGGATAACTCTATTCATATTGGAGAATTTTTTTCATACTAGAGAATTGAGCGAGCCAGGTCTTTATATATGTGTATGTGTGTGTGTGTGTGTGTTTGTGTGTGTTGGAATTAAATATATATGTATGTTGCAATTACTATGAAATGTTCTATTAATATGTTTTTTCACATAGTAATATAAAATTAAATATTACCTCTTTGAAGATTCTACACTATTCCTATTAAAGAAATGAACAGTTTTGTATAAAATCACTGTTATCTGTGGATAAGATAAACCATGAAAGTATAAGCTTCTATTAATATAAGAAAATAATGTCCAAAATGTGGCAAGTTTTAGGTAACAGGTCAAATAATCATATTTAAATAGGATAATATAGATGGCATAAGTGGAAGAGACAGACTTTAAGGTGGCACGTGTGCTCCATGACCTAGAGTTCACCCATTGTATAATCTGTTCTGTTGATTGTGGGCAGGAGGTATTGCCTTCTTTTTTTAATTAACAGAATTATGCAAGGTGAGATGTATATGATTACATATATGTGATTGCAGAAGGTGTATCATCATTCTTGCTTTTTTTTTTTTTTTGTTTTTCTATTGTAGGCTTTGAAGAAATAATCTACTGGGAATCCTACTGTTACATGGAAATGTATTTAATATATTCCAAATTCTTGCAAAATAAAGAAGTCTAAAATATTGAGAGCCCTAAAGAATTACTTATTCAAGGAACCATTCTTTTTTTTTTTTCCAGAATATTCATGAACTTTCAATAACCATCTGTATTTTGGGTTTTTACTACTGATACTCTAGGGCATTGCTTAACATTAAGTATTTAGTAATTATTTACAGTAAATATAATATATATCTACATATACACATATAGTACTACATATGTGTACACATAGCCATGGATCCACTAGGCCTGTGAAATGTGTCTCCAAACAAATTTCAACTTCGTTTCAGCTGAAAAATCTTCATCCTATTTCTAAATTGAAGATAATGAGAGATTTTGAAGTATAGGTTCTTAGAGTCTAGTGAGGACTACTTCTTTTTCCATGTACTGCCATTAACTTTTTCTCAGCTTGTGTGAGGCTGGAGTAGCATGTTTGTCAGCTACAGTTGTTCCAGTTTTGTTGTTTTTTGAGTAATGGCATAAATTCTGATATGTAGTTTTTCTATTAAGTACAAAAACTTCTTTAATAAGGTTGAGTTTTGTCAACTCTACTGACTAACATGTTTCCTTTCCAACACACTTGAGGGATAGCAGCATTTTTCTAAAGTTAAATTAAAAAATTCACTTTAATTTCTAATACTTTTTGACCAAGATACTAATTTTTATAGCATATATTCCTTTAAAATTAATAATTATCATTATTTTATTTTATTACAACCTTTTTATTGAAGAAGCTTCAGTTTACACACCAGGAGTCATCTTAGGTTCTGTAGGAGCCATCAGAGATACATATGGCAATGACACTTATATCCTGTATATAAACACATGAATCAAGAAATCCTCTTACTTAGCTCTAAATGTAGCCCAAAATAACATTAAATAAGAACAGATTTGGAAGTATTTTATCTGATGCCTGTCAACTGTCTCCAACTACTGAGAGTGAGAACATCACACAAGCATATTCTGTATCACAGCTTCACCACAAAGAATCTGACTCCAGACCTGGGTTAGAACACAATAACATGAGCACACACATGTATATATGCCTAAAAAGATATTTTCTTACTGTAGTCTTCCTTGCAACACCAAGTTAAGTTGTGCCTTGGAAGTTTAAGGTCACAGTGCCTAAACTTACATTTTAAAGAACGTTTTGTGTCCAGGTTAATTGCCAGAGCCCATATGGTCTGAGTTTTACTGTGTTCTGTGCATTCATGTGTGACTAATGCCTTGTGTGTGCAGCCTTGTTTTTATGAATTAGTTTCTTGTTTACTTAAAACCAACTACTTGCCGTTTAGTAACGTCTGGGATAACATCTCCTGACCTTTTTTTCTGCAAAATTCTACTGATTTTCTTTGGACAAACTTACCTAATTCAATTTAAAACCTTTTCTTCTAGAATTCTTATGGTTTCATGGCTTAGGTTTAAGTCTGTTATCCATCCTGAGTTGATTTTTGTGAGCAGTGGGAGGTGCAGAACCTGTTTCAGTCTTCTACATGTGGCCATCCAATTTTCCCAGCACCATTTATCGAATAGAGATTATTTTACCCAGTGTATGATTTTGTCTGCTTTGCCAATGATCAGATGAGAATATGAGAATGGTTTTCAGTCCTGTTCCAAAGGTCTAATCTCTGTTCATGTGCCAGTACAATGCAGTTTTTGTTACTATAGCCTTGTAGTATAACTTGAAGTCTGGTGAAGTCTGGTAGATTAATGCCTCCCAATTTGTTCTTTTTGCTTAAGGTTGCTTTGGCTATATGGGCTCTTAATTCTGGTTCCATATGAAGCACAGAATTATTTTTCTAGATATGCAAAAGATGATGTTGGTATTTTAATAGGAATTGAATTGAATTTACAGATCACTTTAGGTAGTATAGACATTTTAACAATATTGATTCTGCCAATCTACACACATATGTTTTCCATATGTTTATGTCTTATAGACATTGTATTGGCCTAAGGAAAAAAATTATGAAGAAGATATCCATAGCAATCACAGCAACAACAAAAATAAATAAATGGGACCTGATCAAATTAAAAGCTTCTGTACAGTCAAGGAAATTATCATTAGAACAAACAGACAACCTACAGAATAGGAGAAAATATTTGCATGGTACACATGCGATAAAGGGCTGATAACTAGAATCTACATAGAACTCAGGAAAATAAGCAAGAAAAAATCAAACAACGCCAATAAAAAGTGGGCAAAGACATAAACAGAAACTTTTCAAAAGATGACAGACTAATGCCCAACAGAGAGATAAAAAAAATGCTCAACATCTCTAATCATCAGGTAAATGCAAATCAAAACCACAATGAGATGTCACTTAACTTCAATGAGAATGGCTTTTATCAAAAAGTCTCAAAACAATAAATGTCGGCATGAGTACAGAGAGATAGGAACACTCATATACTGCTAGTGAGACTGCAAACTAGCACAACTTCTGTGGAAAGTAATACCTCAAAGAGCTATAAGTAGAACTACTATTTGATCCAGCAATCCCATTATTCAAAGGAAAAAAAGACATTCTATACAAAAGACATCTGCTCTAGAATTTTTATAGCATCACAATTCATAATTGCAAAGATGTGGCAACAACACAAGTGCCCATCAATACGTGAGTAGATTAATAAAATATAGTACATGTATACAATGGATTGCTACTCAGCCATAAAAAATGGTGAACCACATCTTGTATTATCCTGGATGGATCTGGTGCTCGTTCTTCTACATGAAGTGTCAAAGGAATGGAACAATAAGCACCACATGCACTCACCATGAAATTGGTACTAACTGATCAACACTTAGGTGCACACATGGAAGTAACATTCACTGGGTGTCAGGCAGGTGGGAGGGGGTGGAGGGGATGTGTATATTCATATCCAGTGAATGCCGCGTGCACTGTCTGGGGGATCTGACTCAGGCAGTACAAAGGCAATATATCAATATATGTATCCAAAGTGTTTATACTCCTGTAATATTCTAAAAAATAATAAATAATAATTAACACAGAAAAAATTCAACTTATATCTAGACATCAAATATCATTCTGAATATGTCCACCCAAATCTTTTAAAGGTAACTTAAATTCAGTATGATCATTAGTAATTTATCATCTTTATTCCCAAATCATTAACCTTTTAGTTCTCATTTTAGTTATTGCACTCTTAGTCTCTTTTTCAAGATTTCTGGCTAATGAACCACATCCTTAATATCTATTTGATTTGAATATAGTACTCTAAACTCTATAGTCTTCCTCCAGATGAAATTTTGCTCCTGTAAATCCCATGAAATAAAAATAGCAGAGCAGAAATACATATTATCTCTGTGCAGAAAGGAGAAAGAAAGGAACTACATACTTGTGTTATGTTCCTGAATCTAATAAACTAATGAATTCATCTTCCCTGGAGAGAAATAAGTGTGTGTGTGTGTTGGGTAGAAGGGTGTGGGAGACAGAAGTTGGCAACATAAAGGGTAAAGATCCTTTTTGAAAGACTAATAAAGATTTAAAACTTTTCTCTTTTATGTCAATTGAGACAAATTTCCATTAATCATGACAGTGTAATGTATCATTTGCATTCTAAAAAAATTCATTTAGTAAAATATATTTGTCAATAAAAATGAAAACAAAATATGACTACATAAGTATTCAGGAGGAATGCTGTATACACAATGACCATTTTTAATCAATGATTGACATTTAGGAAATAAATAACATCCTTAAAATATGACTGATGAGGCACAGGAAAGAATGATAGACTTGAGACACATTTCAGTTATAGAATTGAATTACAAATAGAATGATCAATTTTCTAAAAGGAAATGGCAAAGAAATTAAGAATAACTTCAAAGTTTAAATGAGGTATGCATATATGATATTAACAAATCTATTTGAAGACTTAGATATTTATGTTTGCATAACTGAATGGATAGTGATATTGTTAACAACAACAATAGCAACAAAAATATTTGAAGCTGTTTTGGGATAAAGGCAATAACTTCAGTTTTGTTTTTATTGAGTTTGAGGACACTACAAAAATTCAGTTGGAAATAATGAACAGATAGAGAAAACGGAAAATCAGTGAAGAAACAGAAGTAGGGAGGAGAAGTGAGATTAAGGATTGGACACTTTATTCTTAGGGCTGATTTGCAACTAAGAGGGAGAAATAATAGTAATTAATATTCATATTACAAGTTATCCTATTGCTCAATTTTGGAGAAGTAATAAATCATGTAAAACTTGCATTAATATTCTCTGAGAAATGGTAGCATATCACAAAATAAGCAACCTCATTATATAATAGTACTGAATTTTGATTGCCTCTTGTGAATTCATTTGGTAAAATTCAAAAAGTAGTAACGGTTATGAATATTTGCTCTTTGTGGTTAAATTTCAGCTTCACATTTACTCTTTAAGAAACTTTAGTCAAATTTATCAACCAGTCTGAACATTAGTTTTCCATTATAAATGGGATTTAAAAAATACTTCTGACATAGTTCTTACCTCAAAGAAATTAAGTGAGATGATCAATGTAAAATAATTAATGCAGGGTCTGGTATGTATTAAGTGTTGAATAATTGTTAGCTATTGAAAAGTAATGTTATTATAAAGATATATACTGATTCCATCAACTTATTTATAAAAAAGAAGCATTAGAAATATTAAGTGGTTTTCAACCTTGTGTCTCTGATTCTATGATGATTCATGAAATAAATGAAATCTGAGTGTCATTGAAACATATTAGTAAACACAAGCTAGAGAGCTATGTTTTAACTTATGATAAAGAAAAATACCCCTTTTCTTATACCTAGTACTTTATCTCTGCTGCCTCTTAACTCAGGATCCAATGATTGAAAATATTGGCAAGAGCCCATTGTTATAAACTTATACAGATAAAGCAGAAACCTAAGATACATTTTTGTCTTTTTGCAATGTCTTTCACAACAATGTAGGGAGGTAAAAAACTAGAATACTTATTACCAAAGAAAGGATGGCTGAAATCAATGGAGAGCAATGGCATAATATACTATATAGCAATAATAAAAAAACGAGCAAATAAGATTAACAGTACTAGCTAAGAATAAAAAACTGCTATATTCAAATTTTCTGTGTCAGGTATGTATAAAACGTTAATTGGCATACTTTAGGGTATGGGGATTTTACCAATTTTTTAAAAAATTAGAAAATACACAAACAAATTGTATATCATAAAGCAGGCATTCTAGATTTTCCCCATTTTAAAAATGACTTTTAAAAAGTCTTAGATGTCTTAATTTTAAAATAATGCAATACTGATTCTACTCTCAATCCTTTTTCAGACACAGGGTAGAGAGCATTGCATGAGGGTCACTGGAAAATAATAGGTGCATATACACTGAAAAAATGAAAATGTGAAAAGCTTCATCCTCAAATCATGTTATCTAGAGAAATGTGACCATTGGTTATAAGATTTCAAACACAAGACACTTAAAAGATAGTGACCAACTTTAAGTTGTAAAATTACATGCATCCTATCAAAGGAAATACATTATTTTCATAATTTAAATATGCTTTCTCATTTGCTGCTTCTGCACTTATATAAAAAATAAGCACAGGGACATATTTATTTTTGGCTCTACAGGCACAGAATTACTTTTCTACTTTACTAATTTGACTACTTGTCATTAAAATATTAGCAATATTTTTGAATTTTTTTCTCTTTAAATAAATGAAACTGTTAAAGAAGACTGGGCATATAAACATATCAGTAATAGATTGTTGGATTTCACTGGGTCTTCAGGCAAAACATGTTATAGCCTTCTGCCTCAGTTTTCTCATTCCAAATGTTGGAATAATAACCCACACTACATGAATACGATACCAGTTTTAATTTCAAGCATCAAAACATCAATATGCCTTTAGGAAGAAATGTATTTTCAATGGCCAAAACTATCTTATAATATACCACACCAGAAAATGTGTTAAATTTAAACTGTTGAATCCAACGTTAGTTGTCTCGACGTCTTGAATGAGTTCATCTGAGAGGCTGTAAGAGGAAAGCTTTGTGAATATAGAATTACGTTATCAAGTCTTTAAAACTATAATGAATCTCTGATTTATACCCAGTGCTGAACAAAAATCAAATCAAATCACAATAACCACATTAAAATAAACAATTGTGACTTGTATCCTATTTTTAATTTTTTAAAAATCAGTGCCCTTTTTAATTAATAACATCCCACATTATTCTCTTCCTCTCCTGCTCCTCCTCCCCTCCTCTCTCCCCCTCTCTCTCTCTCTCTTTCTGTCTCTGTCTCTGTCTCTGTCTCTCTCTCTCTCTCTCTCTCTCTATATATATATATATATATATGTATAGATAGATATAGATAGATAGATAACATAAAGCCTGATTCACTTCTGAGCATACTGATGTTTCATGTGCAGCATGATCCAAAAACAGTTTCCGGCCGGGCGCGGTGGCTCACGCCTGTAATCCTAGCACTCTGGGAGGCCGAGGCACCGGATTGCTCGAGGTCAGGAGTTTGAAACCAGCCTGAGCAAGAGCGAGACCCCGTCTCTACTATAAATGGAAAGAAATTAATTGGCCAGCTAATATACATAGAAAAAATTAGCCAGGCATGGTGGCGCATGCCTGTAGTCCCAGCTACTCAGGAAGCTGAGGCAGAAGGATTGCTTGAGCCTAGGAGTTTGAGGTTGCTGTGAGCTAGGCTGACGCCACGGCACTCACTCTAGCCTGGGCAATAAAGTGAGGCTCTGTCTCCAAAAAAAAAAAAACGAAAAACAGTTTCCAACTATACAAAAAAAATTTTTACTTTTTTAAGCTCTATTATGGAGAAGTGAAAAGTAGCCCCTGGAATTCAGTAGCTGGAATAGTACTTCAGCTGGACTTTGGTGTTTTCCAGTTGAGATTATTTCACAGAACGTTGACATCAGAAAAGACCACTCTGTCACCATGATGGATTAATACGAAAACTAGAGCACTCTGTGATCATGTCTGAACAAAGATAAAACATAAACATCTTCTAAGACACAAAATAGCAAACATTCTATCACTGGAATAATATGAAAGGCTAGCGTGCATCTTTACCAGTTGTAGGTTAGCTTCACTCTACTCTGTCCTCTCCAGCGGTTGGATTCACTGGGATACCCAGTTGGGATTGTCCCTGCATCCTGACAGCACTCAATTCACTGTAAACCTTTGCTTTCTTGCCCCCCCCAAAACATACAGACAAACCCAAATCCTGTAAGTCCTTTCTAACCCCTGCTTACTGAGATGCCTCACAGTTGACATTATAAATCAAGTAAAATTCCATCCAAGTGCTTCAGAAAACCTAAGGTATATACACTTGTCTTAGAAATAAATGAGAAAAACATATATGCTATTTTCATGTCTAAATTCATCTTTAATGCAAGATTCAAAATATTTTATCCCTATGTTACTAGATTTTATAACATTCTCTTATAATTCAGTATAAACCTTGATACATATTTTTCTTTCATCAAGTAAATATTATCACTGATCTACTTAATTCTTTCTATGTACTTATTTGTCTACTTTCTGGTAATAAGGAGAAATATTTTAAATGGTTCTTTATTAAATTATATGCTGCTTGAGCTCAGAAGCCCTACCATATCTACATGAACTTCACTACGGGATTCTTTTACTGGTGTAGAATAAATGTTAACTATTGAAGTTACTCTATGAGAAACTTAATCTGGTTGATGCATGGAACCAGTAACAACAAATGCATAAGAGATTAAGATCTACGTAAAGTATATGAGCAAATGCCAATTTGGATAGTATATATTATTCATGCAAAGAGGAAGAAGATAGTTTGAAATCAGGTAAGTAAAACCTCATAGTGACAGCAGGATTTGAGATTTGTACAAATGTAAATGGGAAAAGAAACTATCAAAGTGTTTGTTGGTAAAAATAAAAAAAGAAATAAGGAATATGATGGGATTGCTTGGGAACCATGAGGACACAGACCCAGCTGACCCAAATGACTAGTTCATTTTATTGCCTAGTAAAGTGTTATGTTCAAGGAAGTTGCTCAACATTTAGATGAGTAACTTCAAATGACTAGATAGATATGATATAAGAAAAATATCGGGTCATAAACATCATAAAGAAAATATGAACCTATTGTTATATATAGAATATTTAAAGTAGATTTTGAGCATAAGACTTATATGGAAAAACAAGAGAAGAGGTGGATGATTAGAAGCAAGTATAATAAATATTTGTTAAGTATTTAGTTTAAATTTTTCGTTAATGCAGAAGAATATAGATAAATGTTGAGGGCATGAAAATAAAAAGAAATTTGAACACATAATACAAATAAAAGAATGATTTATTGCCATAGCTGTTAGCAGAGCCCAAGGTAATAATTAATGGTTTATTTATTCCATTTGATGCTCATTCCCTAAATAGCTTATATGTTTAGAAATAACATCACACATTTTTTTAAGGAACAGATTATTTAATGTTGAAATCAAACTGGAATATTTGTACTGTGCTTTAAGCAATTATTTTTGTCCTGAATTTAGGCTGAGATAATAATAAAAGTAAACACAAATAGCACAAACACACATACATACACACAGTTACAACTATCTATATATAAATAAAATAGTTATTCATATTCTTTTTGTGGCTAAAGTTAGCATACTACTTGTGCCTGAGATTTTAATTACAAAGCAAAATATGAGAATTGTGAAAAACCTTTTCCGTTCTTAAAAATTATATAAAATGTAATATATAAATAATTCTCATTGATTTTCTAAATTTTGGTATAAAATTGTGATTTCCTCTTTTCCCACACATAAATCTTGCTTTTGAAACTATATTGCTTAGATTTCAATAATGGCAGTGCTTGTTTTATATTCCCATTTTTCCAGTGAACATAATGCCAATCAAGTAAATTTTATTCCTGAGGAAATAATGTCCCGCATTTAAAATTACTACATGTAACACAATGACATAAAATCATATAAAGTCTAATCAAGAAATCACACAGTAGAAAGCAATCACTAATATTTTTGAGGGTATCTTTTTTCCTTATTTCTTATAACCTGAAAAAGCGCATTTTCTAATGTTAAAATGATTCTAATGCAAATTGTATTTTATCCTATGTTATGGGATAGCTTAAACTTACAAGTAGTACTCCAATTTTACAAGTAGTACTCCAATTTTACAAGTAATCCATAACATGTTACCAATTTCTTTTCTCTGATGCTCAGAATTGACAATAAATGTATTAGTTATGTTATTAAATGAAGAACTTGAAGACTACTTTCAAACTCATAATGCTTTAGCTGAGGGGAAATGAATGATACATATAAATCCTATGTCATTGTTTTGATAATTTTCAGCTTCGTTCTATTGCATGTTGGTTTCAGTAATACTGTAAGAGATGTCTGCACTTTTTTCTTAGATCTAATATTATTTGCATTGGCAAGGTCTTATCTAATGAGATTAAGTTCTAGAAAATCTGGGAAAAGCTTTTGTCATCAACCACAAGCTCTGCCCTCTGCTCTCAGAAAAGTAATTAACAGCCCAGTTCACTCCATCTTCTCAGTTCCCCACAGAGGTTTAACTGTTGGCCACTGGTCTGTCAATGGTCCCTAAAATGAACATACAATTCACAGCCTACGACTCACGACAGACAGAAGACCCAATTAAAATTTTCCAATGCAGAGAGAGGGCAGAAAGAAGGTGACCAATTCTTAAGCATTGTTAGAACATTGTGTTTAGTCCAGAATAAAAGTCTCTCTGAAATGCTTTGATTGATTTTGGTAATTCGGTGCCCTAATTTTTTTCCTTTTGCCTTATGAGGTGTGATGAATGACACCGTAGAATGATCTGCTGAAGGGGCATGCCACAATTTTGTGCAGAGTCTAAAACAAACGAAGGGTGCTATATTTATTTGGGATAAATGCATCAGTCAAGATGAAAACTTTACCAGTGTAATAATTCATTTTTATCAGCGGTAGATATTTCAATCAATCTTATAGTTATCAACTTGCCCATTTTAAACTGTTGGGTATGTCATTTTTCTTATGGTTCAGAGATGTCAATATACTTTAATTTTCTAATTTATCTCATCCGATTTTGAACCTCCTGCTAATTCACAGTATATTTGTTTTTTATGTTTCTAAATAAGCAATACTGGACTGATCAGTAGTGCCACAAATTTGTCCTTATTCATCTAGCATCAGAGTACCCATAACAGGAAATAAAATGTTTTTGAGAACATGGAACATTATGTTTTGTATAGCGCAGAAGTCACTGTGAGCTAGAATATATTAAAATTGTACATTTTCATACTCATCCAAATAAGTTGTATCACTTTTAAACACATATATACATCTACGTCTATATCCATATATATCTCAGGAATTATTAAATTATAATCTTTATTTTATAGATTCTTGCTAGAATAAATAAGGCATGGTTTAGATAATGGGCTCTAGAGTCATACTGTTCAGAGTCTTATTGTAAATCACTCACTCACTACATCCTAAGGATGTACTTAGGATTCCTATATGTGCCCGATATCTTCTACTTGCTCTCTAGATGACTACTCATCCTTTTGCATGTACTTCACTGCCCCCAGGAATGCAGTCTTCAGAATGAATTCTGGGATTGGTTGCTTATTTATTTGAGGAGCACAGGGATGGTCTCAAAAAAATTTTAAAAGATCTCCTCCTCACCATGGCTGATATAGCTACTGCCACAACAGAACCTACAAACTTCCGGCAGCCCAACAGCAGTGGTGTGCTGGTGGAAGCAGCTTCTACCATATCTCAGAGGCCAATTATGCTTACCTCTTCTCAACTTTATTTTTAGTGATATCATGTTGGTAGCATGAAATTGGTAATAGTGGGAATATTTACACCAAGGAAATCATCAAAAACTATAAATCAGTATTTTTTTTTTCCTGTCTCAGGGAGTTGTTTTAACCAGCACACACAGTGGGTCTTAGCAAGTGACCAGTTGGTAAATCGATTATATTCTATTATTTTTGTCATGGAGAAGACAGTGCTTTGTGCTTATAGGAAGAGTCACATTCCTAATCATAGATTTGTCTTCTCTGCTCATTGACCTTCTGCCAGCGTCATTGTGGAATCAGACAATGTCTTATCTGTTACTGTGATAATACATGCAGTGTTGTATTTTATTATGAGGAAATGTGACAATAGACTCATATAAGTGAAATCCACTGGTCTTACAAGGAGCCCATCACCTAGAAGCAGCTAGCTTGAGAGAAATGTTGAATGATCTGATTTCATCCCTAGGGTGGAGACAGCGTTCTAAGGGTTAGGATATCTACAGGACGCAGTTATCAGCAGATGTGAAAACCACAGCCAATATTTGATGGAGGGTTGCCTATAGTCCAAAATGTACTCATCCATGAATCGAGGGATGTCATTATGAGTGGCTCATTTTTCCAGTACATTTAATTATCTACTTCAAAAATTTTGATTCTAGTCCTCATGCTCTTGGCCTTTAGTGGATTTGTAATGTCTAAGATGCAAGAGCAAAAGGTTTCAACCAGGAACTCAATGACTCAGAAGTGAAGACTGTGTAAAAGCCATTTTGAGCATCTCGTGAACCAAACCAATGTTTTGGCACAAAGTAATAGAATGGTTGAGATAAGAGTGAGAGGATAGAAGGAAAAAAATAGTATTTTTTATATAGGATTCTTTATCTTTTATCATATTACTTGAAATGTATTGAATTTTAGTTGAATTTTTAACATATAGAAAAATTAAAGCTTAGATTGGCTAAATAAGTTGCCCTGTGTCATACAACTTATATTTGATTTTATGCTAGTTTGGGTTAGATAACATATTGTCTGTTTATTTGGCAAATTATTTCCCTATACACAACTGGAGTAAAGTAGTTTATCAATAAGTTCTTATAGAATAAAAGATGCTACTATTGCTATTTTCATATCTTCAAGTAAAGTTTCATTAATTTTATTCATTTATTGTAACTAAGTGGCAGAAAAACATTTTAATAAAAGGAAATAAATGATTATTTTTAGTACATTATTAATAAATCCTAGCTTTGGCCTTTCTCTGTTTTTGAGACAATATCACATGTTTGGGGGTAAATCCTGAACTATATTAATTGGCATTTGTAGTCATCACTATGTTAGAAGAAATAATATAGAAAAATTGTAATAAAAATGAATGCTGCTGCACTCGCATCCACCAGTTTCTGTGACACAGTATTAAGATTGATGGTGAGATCTATAGTTGTGCCAATATCACAGCTATTGTTAACCTACAGTGCATTGCAAGCTAAAAAAAATCTCTTCAACCTCCCATTTGTGGTAAGTGCATAATGAAGTTGAAAATAAAATGAAGCTTTTCTCAGAGACCCTATTACCTTTTTCTTTCTAGCCTGGTGTAAGTTTTGCTCTTACCATGCAGACTTTAAAATTCCGATCCTGTAATTATTGCTTATCATAATTATGGAACTAGCATGCTATTCTGTGAGCTATTTCACTGAGACATAAAAATGAGGTCCTGACCATCTCATTATTGGGAAACTCGTGTCACAATATGTCAATGTAAAAGTGTTGCTCTCTTGGTCCTGGCCTGATGTCAATTTGTTAATTGAAAACCTACTCTCTGAACCATCCCCTCCTCCTTCTTACTGGTATGAATGGTTTAGGATACACATTTATCTAAAGAGTTCATGCCATTTTAGCTGTGGAATGGTTTGTAGGAAAGGTTCGTGTTAATTTGGAAATGTGCTAGATTTGACTTAGTCTATCTATTTGTTCATTTATAATAAATTCTCTGATCTCCCAATAATAACATAAAATTAACTCAAATTAAGTTTTCATACATAGGTTGACAGACTAAAGTTATTTAATTTTAAACAATATTTTGATGCGATGAATTTTCAGTGTGACTAAGACAAAGCTATTGTCTAACCTACTAAAAAACAGGAAAAAACTCTGTGGGAATTAGATTCTTTTCTTTGCCCTAGATTTTTCCAAAATACTTTTTGCTTAATTTTAAGATTGGGCTGGCAGGGAAGGGTAAATACCAAATAGAGTGTTTTGTTTCTGAGTGGGGTTGATAAAATTCAGATCAATCTAGAGTCAAAATAGAACAATTTATTTAAAAAGTAGTGTCAACAGAAAAAAAGCCAAATGCTGTAATTTTAAAAAGGTTTGAGGACCATGACCCGGAGCCACTCCCAAGAAGCCTTGAGCAAATGGACGCGCTGTGGCTGGCTTACAGTTTGGCTTTATACATTTCAGGGAGACAG
Source organism: Mirza zaza (assembly GCA_008750895.1). Classification (NCBI taxonomy): domain Eukaryota; kingdom Metazoa; phylum Chordata; class Mammalia; order Primates; family Cheirogaleidae; genus Mirza; species Mirza zaza. The sequence goes on from VSMD01028680.1 coordinate 85,028, forward strand.
GGGTTACAGGTAAAGTCATAAATCAATATGTGGGAGGCATACATTGGTTTGGCCTGAAAAGGTGGGCCATCTCGAAGCAGGGGCTTACAGGTTATAAGTGGGTTTAAAAATTCTTTGGCTTGTAATTGGTTAAAGACATGAAGCTTTGTTTAAAAGGCTTGGAATGTTTTGACATAGGGTATCTTTATCAGAAATAAGCCACTGAACATATATTTGTTTTATAAATTGAGGACCTGCAAGTTTGAATTACATAGCCTTAAGCCTGTTAATGGGTTACAAAGGATGTCCCCAAGAAGGGAGGGGGGCATGATGAGGCATGTCTGACCTCCCTCCTCCCTGCAGACAATTTAGTTCTGGGATATTTTTTGGGCCATGAGGGGGGTCTATTCAGTCAGCGGTAAGGGTGAACCTTAAAATTTTATTTTATTTCACAGTAGTAGAAGAGAAAATAACCATTTGGAAATATGCTAATAAAGTTATAACAGATTGAAAGCTCACATTGGGCCAGGTCCTCTAAAAAATATCTGGATAGGTAATTCCATTTCCCCCCACACCAATACCATCATATCAGTGTTGCAATGCTGCCTTCACTATAGAAAATATCTATATATTTTCTATCTATATTTCTATAGATATAGAAAATATCTATATATTTTCTACATGAAATATTAAGTTACTTACACAAAGTCAAAAACTAGTGTCAAATATAGGATATGAACTCCAATCTTCCTTAGCCACCAGGAAAAAGGGTGGATAGAAAGCTACCAGACAGCACTGCTTTGACTTACAGCATTGTTCTTAGGTTTTGTAAACATTTACATGAAGAGACACATTAAAGACTTACAGGGCTCTGGCCTTTTCCTGCTCATACATTTGAGAGTAATAACTCAAGGAATAAAACCCTCAGGAATTCAATAAAAGTGGCAGCAAATCTCCCTGAATAGGCTGACTCAGGAGGTGCTTTATTTTGTGATAAACATTTCTTTCTCCTGAAGTGTTAGAAGTTGTTCCTTGTGGCGGAAGAAACTTTATAAGAACTGAGTTTATGATATTTCAACCAATCTCTCTCTAAGGCAGAAACATAGAGGGGATAAACTTTTATAATTCTTGCAAAAAAATGGCAACAGGAATAAAAACTGTTCAACTATTCACAGAATTTCATAGAATTTTTAAAAATCACATCCCATTTGTATTTACAAAATAAAAATCTTCAAGAAGCATTATGAAGTCTTCACTTACAAAAGTTGAATAAAGTTTATATGATTTATCTTTTTAAAAACAAATATAAAATTCTATTTCTATGCTCTTATCCTAATATAGTACATTAAAGTTAAAGTAGGTGAAGAAGTACTCTTTAAAATACATATGTGCATATTTGGATATATGTAAGACCTAAAAAAGACTTACAGTCGCTCTAGAACTTGGACTCAGGGTAATTTTCAGGGAAGTTAGAGAGAAAATGGACTATGTCAAGTAAAAACCATATTATTTGGATTTTATGATATATAATACTCTATGAGTAATATTCAGTTTTGTTTTTATGATTGTTTTGTAAATTTCAAAACATAACTTATATAAAATTTAGACAATTTATTTGACATAATCTGGAATTTTGTATAGTTCTATTTGTTAAAACTGAGCAAAAAGCTTCATCTAATGTCAAAGGAAATTTTGTAATTTGAGATTCATATGTCAAATTTAGAATGATAACTAATAATAATTATAGAGCACTTACTTGTAAATACCACATATATATTTTTAGATCTTCAAGGTAAATTTCTGATATAAATGACTTTAAATGTCACTTGGTGTTGTAGGAAAAATAATGCCCTCCTCAAAAAAAAAAAGAAAAAGTCCATGGCTGAATCCTTGGAATCTCTTGATAAGTCACCTTATACACCAAATGGAAATTAAGATTGCATGCAGATGGCAATAAACTAAATAAACTAGCTAATCAGTTAGCATTAAAATAAGGAGATTATCTTGAATTATCCACCTGGGCCCAATGTAATTACAATAGTCCTTAAAGAGGAAGAAAAAGGCGGAAGACCAAGAGCCACACTGATTCAGTGTGAGAGACTTGACCAGCCATTGTCAGCTTTGAAGATGAAGGAGGCGGCCACAAACCAAGAGATGTGACCTCTAGAAACCAGAAAAGCAAAGAAATAGAATATTCCCTACAACCTCCAGAAAGGGACATAAACCTGTAGACACCTTTTAGCCTGGTGAGACTCATGTCAGGCAATAGAACTGTAAGATTAAGTCTGTGTTCTTGCAAATCTCTGGTTTGCTGGAATTTGTTATAGCAGTAATAGAAAAATACACTCAGTAAGTAGAGAAGCCAACACACCACTGTGGGCATATTGAATTTGCATTTTATGTGCTTACTGGAGTGTAATACCTAAAATTTCATTCCTGTCATAATAAAGGAAAAATGAATGATACTTGAAATTTATATAGAAACATATGTTTTTGTGGCTATCTTGTGCTTTTTAAAATTGTTTTCTTTGTGTACTTAAATAACCACTCTGCCACTGCAATTGTGTAACAATTATACACATATGGATTTTGAATACACATAAATAACAATAGATAAGTTTTCACGAGGTGAACACAGATAAAGTTGGAAAGAAAAATAGAAATGACCATGCATTAATATGTAAAAATATTCTGTATAGTTTATAGTTCTAACATGGAATAGATTTTTAAAAAATTGCTTATTTTATTTCTGGTACTTTATCAAGCATTCTTATCAGCAATAGTAGCAATTATCATATTTCAGAATGTCCGACAACAATAAATGAAATAACATTGTTCTCAAAATAGAAAGTACAGAATAACAGAGTGATTGACTTGGTTTAGGAAACATTAGGTTCTCATTTAAGTCTTACCAATTAATCACTGTAAAATTTAAGTACATTTCTTAAATTCTCAAATATAAAATCAGAGTCCACAATACTTTCTTGTTCATTTTACCTTTTTCCTTTGATCTTATATGTTAAACAAATATTAAACTTGCCAAAATGGGTATTAAATTTACTTGATAAGTTTTAGAACTTGTATCTTTTTGCTTTAAAACAGTAAATAAATGGCAATGTAGAATATAACAGCACTAAAGAAAAAATAATTTATGTAAATATTTATAATTATATGCTATTTCTTTTTTCATAATTAATGTTTTGGTTTTTTTACAGTAATTTTTTTTTTATTTCATCATATTATGGGGTACCAATGTTGTTAAGGTTACATATATTGCCCATGCCTCCCCTGCCCCTCCAGTCAGAGCTTCAAGAGTGTCCATCCTCCAGGTGGTGCTATTTCTGAATAGTTCGTTTTTTTTCTCAAACTTAAAATGACATCTAACATATCATGGGCACATCAACATAAATTACCATAACTTTCTTTCTTTTTCAGGGATAGTGCTATCGCCACTTCAGTCTACTTTTATGAATCCTTGTTTTATAGAACATTGAGGTAACTTAGTATCATTCACAATTTTTCTTTCAGTATTTCCTCATTTAGTTATTGAAGAATCTATCTTTTTTTACTATTTTATCTCTCCAAATTTATAATAATAAATATAATTTTTTAATAATTTAGATATAAGTTTAAATAAGAAAGATCTCTAATCTCTAATAGTTGATGATTTCCATAGATCTTGGAGTTTTTTTAAAGAATTTGGCTGAAAATATCTGAAATTGGAAGATTAGGCAAAGAAAATATTTTCATATGATTTTTTTTCTCTCACTTCCCTTTGTAAGCCTTTTGGTTATAATTAATAAAGAAATTAACCTTGAAATAAGAGTGATTTTTTGAGATTGTACCATTACTGGAATACACACATTTTGTTTACAATAGCAATTATGCATAATACATTTACAGTCACCAAAATCTGTATGTTTTTAAACTGAATATCCTTTAGAGTTTTTTGGCTTAACTTATTAGCAGTATCTGACAATATATTCATTTTTTCTCTTTTAAAATAGTCTTTCTCTTGGAACTCTGTGATGTACACTCCCTTGGATTATCTGCCTGGCCACACTTTCCTGACATATTTACTGGTTTCTCTTGGTACACAGCATTTAAAATATTCTTCTTCCTCAGAGCCCTGAACCGCCCATGTTCTCACATCACCCCATCCGCTGTTCTCAACTGCAGGTTCCATTACGAGGGCGCGTTAGGCAATGTGTGGAGACAGTTTTGTGTGTCATAACTGGTGATGATGGTGTCAGTGATGTGGTATCGGGAGTGGGGGTTGTTTCTATGGATCTCTGAAGGGGCAGTGAAGCTCCTAAATATCCCTCAATGTACATGGCGGCCTCTCCCCCACCCCAACACAGAATTACCCAGGTCAAATGCCAACAGTCCTAAGTTTGAGAAACTCTGGTCTATATTTCCTTCTTAGGCAAACTCATCATTTCTCAAAACTTGAATTATAGCCTATTCACTGAGAATATGCAAATCTTTTCTAACTCTGCCTACATCTGTTTTTTGAGCCCCAAACCTAAACATCTACATGTCAGTTAAAATCTCTAATGGAATTTCATATAGACACTTTGAACTCTGTATGTTCTGGTATAAATACATAAACACCTTCTGTCTTCCTTTCCCTAAAATGTTACCCCTCCAAGAGCCTACCTTACAGATAGTTCCACCATTCATTATGTTACCCGATGTTCAAGTTAGAAAAATCATCCTAAATGTGTGTTTCTTTCAACAAACCAATTCATTTGATTTTACTTTCAAACATTCTACTATATTGTTTATATTTTTTTATACTTTGGGCTACCTCCCCAGTCCATATTGTCATCTTACTTCTCTTAGATAATGTATATAACTTTCGATCTGGTCTCTGAGTATTCATTCTCTATTTTATGTTTCAATTTCACTTTATTCACAGCCTATAGCGTTGTTTTAAGCAGGTTCGCAATTTCTTAAAGTGATGTAATATTTTCTCATTGATCTTAATAAAATGTCCCAAAGCTTTAGCAATACACAAAAGCCAAAAGCTAATTTAATCTCCACCTACCTTCCCAGCCACATCTTATATTACTCTGTCACTTGCTCAGTCTTTGTGGAGTACCTCAAAACTTCCTGAAAAAAATTAAACTCTTTTCAAAAATAGTCTTATGAATTTATAGCTTCTTCTTTCTGAAAATATATTCCAAAATGTCTTCTTATTACTAACTCTTGATTCTATTAAAACTCCCCCCAAAAGCTTTCTAGACTTCTGTATTAATTTCCTACTGCTGCTGTAAAAATGGACCACATATTTAGTGGAATTAACAACTCAAATTTACTGTTGTAGTTCTGCAGATCAACAGTCAGAAATAAGGTTCACTGGCTTAAAATGAACATATTGACAGGGCTGGTTCCTTCTGGAGTCTTTATGGGGATATCTGTGTCCTTGACTTTTCCAGGATGGATGTTGTACTCACTCCTTGGTTCATGGGTCTGCATCAAATGACCTTTTCTCTCTCTGCCACCATCGTTCCATCACATTCTATAAGTAACCCTTGTGTTATGCTGGGCCCACCAGAATGATCCAGGATAATCTCTCCATCTCAATATCCTTAATTTAGTCACATCTGCAAAGTCCTTTTTGCCTTGTGGAATTACATACAATAGTCACAGCCTCCAGGGATTAGGATGTGGATCTTTGAAGACCATTATTCAGTCTGCTACCATTTCTCAGAGTAAGTTAGATTATTTAATACCTGTATTCCCATTATGTAGTTAACAATATGGGGACAAAAAGTAATTTTTGCTTATCCACTCTTTATTACTAATAGCCAGCACAGTGTCTAGAATATATTGTGTGATTATTTGTTGAATGAAAGAATAAAACTCATTGACATGAATTATTTGTATAGAATGGCCAATAGATGAGTGATGGAAGCTAGTAAAATAACAGAAAGGAGTCGTGTCAGACTTTCAACTATTTTTCCCATCTAGAAACATAAATATATCTAAATAGATATGTAGCTGACAATATTAACTCTCTAAACTGTCATTTGATTTTGTGATTACTAAGGTTTAATATTTTAAAGATATACAACTATTACGTATCCATAACTAAAAATTCAAAAATTAAAGAAACAGAATGTGATGACCTAAAGGTGTGATTCAAATATTTAACAATTTTTCTAGCTTGTTTAATTTGGATTTAGTTTTTCTCAATACATTTTATTCATAATGCAGAAATAATATTGTTTACTTCCCAAAGAATAATGAAGGGAAGGAAATTCCTTTGTAAACTGTATAGTGAATGGAATGAGACATGACCAAATTTCTCTTGAACTTATTTGTGTATATGTGATATTTAAGGTACATACATAATGTCAGTAGAGGCTGTTTTTCATTTGGATTATCCCTAGCATGGCTACAGAAAATATGTCATTTTCAAGAAAAAAAAAATGTACTGCTGAAAAGTCATTTTAATACATCTGGATATATTTTATGAAAAATAGTTATGTTTCACATGCTTCCATAATATTTGTTAATGAGTAGCAGTAAATTATCACTGAATATCTAAGTTTAAAAAATGATACTCAGTTCTTTATTTGTTCACTGAGTTAGCCTAGATCCTAAATTACCTTCTGTATTTCCATTAGTATTTACCATGGGACTAAAATATTGTACTTATTGTATCTTTTACATATTGCTAAATTTTTTTACTACATCAATGGCAAAATCAGGTTTGAGTGATGTAAGGGTAATTTGGGATGATCTCCAGTCTCTAGCTATTCTTAGTCACAAATGCACATGCACTTTTTTTCTTTTTTTGTTAATTTTGAGACAGGCTCTCACTCTGTTGCTCTTGCTAGAGTGCAGTGGTGTCACCATGGTTCAATGCAACAACAAAGTCCTGAGCTCAAGGGATCTGCCTTCCTCAGTCTCCCACGCGGCTCAACTATAGGCTCACCCAGGCTAATTTTTCTATGTTTTTGTAAACACAGGTTCATGCTTCATTGCCCTGGCTACTTTCAAACTCCTAACCTCAGCCTCCCAAAGTGCTAGGGTTACAGGTATGAGCCACGGCGCCCAGCCCAAATGCACTTTTAGTATCCGTCTCACAGTACATTTTTATTGAATGGTTTGGACGTCACTGTGAAGCTTATTTTATTCATTTATTTTTTGTGTGGGAATTTATTTACATCTATTTCAATTGGGTATATTACTGTAGGAATACTACAGAGTTGTGAAATAGGTGACCAAGCATCTTAATCGGTTATATGTGTGTTATAAAGTACACATACACACTTTTATCTCTTCATATTTAATTTTTAAAAATTATATTATGAAGAATATATTGTGTGAATTTCCAGAACTTTAAATGCCAATATTTTTGCTGATTTTTTTTTACTAATATCTTAAAACTGTTTCGAGTTATATTTTGCCTTATTAATCAAACTTTCACATTTTGAATGTTTATGACTGTGGTTCATTATAAATTTAGTATCACACATTTAAGGCTATCAGATCATATGACTAATTTTTCAATTTTTCAAATATGAATTTGAATGACACTCTAATGTATTGTTAATGAGTTCCTTTAAATGAATAAAACCAAGTGACATTACTAGCTTAGTCAAGTGAGGTAGGAAGAGCTAAAGCAGACAGAGGAAGGTCAAATATCTTTACAATTCTAACAAAAGAGAAAAAAATAAAACAGAGACAAAAATGTAGCAAACTGCAAGAATAAAGGTAGGTAGATGGAAATGTTTTTAGGTTAAAAATGTTTGGGCACTTTGGTAATTTATGCTGAAATCTTTGAGGGGAAAAACTGACCATTTAGAAATTATGATGTAAGCTACAGTCTAAGGAAAGTTTAATCAAAACAGCAAAAATCCTAAACAATGGAGTGGATGTGACTATGTTCACTTTTTTTCTATTATTAACCATATTGAAAACCTCACAGTCATAGATTGTTGAAAATCTTTATTTTACACCAAAAAGTATCATATCTGGGATATTTGTAGCTTTACAATATTCACTATAAAGATTTTAAGATAATTTACAATGAGCAAAATCCGATGAAACATTTATTTTAATCTTACAAAGGACTTATTTGATATATTACCACGTAGTTATATTTTATAGCATGTACGTAGCTTTAAATTATTTTAAAACAGTAAATTTCAAAAAGAGATTGTCACTCCCAGCATGAATATTTCTAAATGAATGATTAAATTAACTGATAATATAACAGATATATATATATATATATGAATTGACATATCAGTTAATTTTATTCTTATTATATTGAAATCCATACCTGTTGAATAATTTATTATATTTCTTGGTAGCTTTATAAAACTTTGAGAAATCAAATATTCATTCCTATTGCTATGGTCTAAATGTTTATGCCCTGATCCCCAAAAGTCATATGTTCAAACTTAAGCTAAATACAATAGTATTAAATGATGAAGCTTTTAGGAGATGATTGGCTCATGAGGGCAGAGCCTTCATGAAGGAGACCTGAGGTAGCTTTTCATCCTTTCTGCCTTGGGTGCTGTCTTTGAAGCAGAGGGTGAGCCCTCGCCAGACATTGTCTCTGCTGGTACCTTGGCCTTTTACTTCCCAGCCTCTAGAATTCTGAGTAATAAATGTATGTTGTTGATAAATATCCAGTGTAAGGTATTTTGTTATAGTAGCCTGAGCAGACTGAGACACCTATCATCTACAAAGCATGTATCCAAAAACTTCTATCATTGGGCTGTAATGTATTACATTTTTTTCTCAATGACTTATATAAAATGAAATAAACACACAAGTATATCAATTTCACAAGCAGAATTTTAGAACATAAAGAGTTAAGTATAAAATATTTCAAAGCCAGACATTAAACTGATCCCATTTCCCTTTACAACTTTCTCTAGAGGAAGGAAGCTAATATCCACATTATCAAATGGCTCAACTCCCATTCTTTTCCTACCTTCTAACTTCTCAGTTTTATTTTTAAGCAATTTAATTTTTATAGTTTCAAGGCACACACATTCAAAGGATAAAATTTAACCCTGGAATATATCCTAATATATCTACAGGTAACATAATATTTTTACTTTGCAAGTAGTACATAATTAATACATGTTTACAAAATGCAAACAATTCTAGGTATTGACCTTTTGGAAATAACAATTGATAATTAAGCTAAGTTAAAATATTTGAATAGGTGTTCTTATCATATAATTTAGTTCAAAGAGTTTTTTCTTGTTTATATTCCAAAACTGATGTACTCAAATAAAACCATATTTTTATCTAAACTATAGAAGAACCTACAGTTAAGAATGCCTTTGTAGGTAGCTTTGCACTTTAATGAAGCTTTGTTCTTAATACATTTATTTTATAGTTTAAAATGGAATCATATTAAAATTTAATTTTTAATTTATACCTTCTCCTTAAGAATCAGGATGCTTTTCCTACACTTCACTTTAAGTGTTTATAGTATGTGTAGAGGAAATGAAAGAAGACAAAATGAGGATGAAGCATTAAATAATTCTCGATCATCACTATGGAACAAATATATCCCTTATACCCCTCAAAAAAAGTCTAACAGTAATTTTAGTTCTATGACTTTAGAATCAGGTTCTGATATTTTCTGATAATATAATTATGCATGGCCTTAGGAAAATCTGTGTATTTTAGAAGCATTATTCATTTCTTCCTGTGTGAAATGAATGGCATTGAATAAATAATGATCATTAGCAATATGCTACCCTTTCATTTACATATTTTCAAGTCTTTCCCTGAAACAGTGAACATTAATTCACATCCAGTTGCAATTATGTCAGACCTCCACTAATTTAGATTGAATCCACATGCACAAATCAGAATGGTCTGGGAAGAGTTCCAACCATAACTATCTATCAAACAAATCAAAGCTGTCTTTCTACATGACAATATGTCTGGTGCTGTTGTTATTTTCAGATTTCTGCAAAGATTCTAAGATGTCCAAATTTATCTTTACTGCATATAGAAAGTTCCTAAATATTCTAGTGCATTTAGAAGTCTCTAAATATTCTATTTTATGAGTTTATTCCTGTTTTATGTTAATTTTATTGGTACAAAATAAATTATCTGAAATAAATATGACTTGTTAAATGTAAATTATTACAAAAGTAATATACTAACACAAGACAAAGATAGAATTTGGAAATAATTTGGGAATATTATTACAGTAACCTATGGAGTAGAAGAAGGTAGCAATAGTAAAGATAATGAACATTGCTTAGATTTTGGATGAAAGGTTAGAGCCAGCAAAAGGTGGTCATTGAATGCATATGTGGTGTCAGAAAGAGTTTTCACTGTTAACCATGGGATTTTTGGCCTGAGCAATTGGACAATAGCCATTTATCACTTCTGTCATGTATACCTTTACCATTGCTGCCTCCTTCTCCAATTTCTTTTACATAAGTTATTGCAATAATCTTCCCAAATTTCTCCCCAATTCTACCTTTTCCCTGCATTTTATTTTGTTTTAATTGTTAAAAGTTTTTCATACACAACAAAAATACAGATACAGGAGAGAGAAAGTGTTTTGTTGTTGCTGGTGCATGTGCGTGTGTGTGTACAATTTTTAAGTCAGGAAAAGCAAATAGTCAGTTTGAGTCACTTAAATTTTGAGATGCTTATGAAGCCATGAGATTAGGTATAATCACAGAATGAGTGACAATATAGATAAAAATAGAATAGAAAAAATAAGATCTAGAGTATTTCTACATGCAGAGATCAGAAAGATGGAGAAAACAGCTAAGAAAACTAAGTAGGATTAGAGAATATCATAAGTGAAAAACCTGGGACATTGTGCAGTAACTGCAAGCAAGTGAATCCATCAAAAAGGAGATTGATCAACTGTGCCAAATGCTGCTGATGAATCCATCAAATGTGATGAGAACTAGGAAATTACCATTACATTTAGTATGAACATGAGTAGAACAGTTTTCATAGACTTTAATAATAGAATGTTTTTAAGCTGACAAATCAAAAAGGATTAATGACGTGGAAGAGGGGGAAATTGCCAAAAATATTCTTTAGTAAGATAAAGGGAATCTGTTCTTATGAAAAAGTAGAAGGTTACCATCTTTAAATTCCTTGATAATAAGAAAGCAAAAATATATGAATGTAGTTATATGTAGCATAATAGATCCATGTAATTGGTAGCTTTCTTCCATAAAATAGGAAATAAGATCATCATCACAGGGCAAGTTGGGGTTATGGATGTGAGGTAGTGAGGACTGCAGAAGAAACAGTACAGAAAAGTTATTTCAAAGAATAGGCCAGTGAATAAATTCCAGTAATATTGTAAGACTGACATCTACATTAGGCTTTCTGTGAAGAATAATTATCTGTCATATTTGTGTGTTTTTCCTCAGCTATTTTCAGCTTCGTGAGACGGGGAAGGTGCAGGTGGACAGGTAGACTTTACCTGTGTTGCCATTCAGAGGATAAAGTACCTTCACCATTGCTGCCTCCTTCTCCAATTTCTTTTACATAGGTTACTGCAATAATCTCCCCAAATTTCTCCCCAATTCTACTTTTTCCCTGCATTTTATTTTGTTTTAATTGTTAAAAGTTTTTCATATACAACAAAAATATAGATACAGGAAACCATATTTAACTCATATAAAACTAAATAAATTATTATGAACTGGACATTCTTATAATCAACACCCTGACCAAGATATAGAATTTTGCCAGCTGACCCAAGAAACCTCTGAATCTTTATCTATCATACTAACTCAGTGAGATGGCTGTGTAACAACAGGGATATCTTTTTCTTAAGGATGGGATAGTAATTCAGGGTCTTGATACAGTAATGGCCAATGATAAATCATAATTTAAATTAAAATTCACTATAGCTAGCCCCATCAAAAATAGTCAATTCAGTCATTCAGTAAATCAGTTTTGATTTACTGATTTACTGAATGGGCAGCTAGTCAGAACAGGAGTAGAAGGGCGCATGGGGCCAAAGCATGGCATCATAATCTTCAATCCAAAAGTAAGAAGACAGCAGAATTAGAGAAAAAGGTAAACCGGAAGTAAGGAAAGAAGTATAGCTATACAAGTTGAGAATCAATCTGATTTCTTAACAGAACTCTGCAAAAGCAATGAGATGCTCTGAAAGGTACACTAACAGCCACAACAACAACAAAAACAACACCATCATTGAGTAATAGGAAAGAAACAAATATATTACAAAACTCATCCATAGAATTATGTGTATGAGCAGGAGTGAAGGGGAGTAAAATTCACAACTTGTGGAACTTTATGAAAGTACAGGTGCCCAGGGCTCACTCCTTAAGTGTTAATTTTATTTTAATCTTAATAATTACCCAACTCTGTCCATTTTAAAGTCCCACGTGAATTTCAGATACACAATCAGTACTAAGAATTATTCACTTGAGAACACAGTTGTTAGGATAAGACCTAATTTTGAATCAGTGAGTCTCTCAATTTCCTTCTCTACAAAATGCAGGAATAGAAGTAAGACTCTGAATGATATTGTGAGACTTACAGGGAATGTCTGCAAAGAGCATAACAGATTGGGGCACACAGCAGGAGTGCAATAAATATTGTGATTATGTTATATAATTCTCTGTGTGAAAGGTTATCTTCTACTAAAGTATTTCTCATTAGCTAATTATATTTACCATTTTCTCTCCAAGGTAAATTTCAAGCCATGATCTAATGACAAACTATATAATTAATTAAATTTTTAAAATTTAGTTTGGTATATGGTTTTTTTATAACTTTCAATTATGTTCAATAACATGTCCCAATAAATACATTTTGAATGAATGAAAAGATGGTTGGATTTCACTTTGGATCTCTATTTACCATGAAAACATTTTGTATTTGCACTTCACCATGAGAATGTTATTAATCTCACTGCAACAAGCATAATGCATGTGAGCATTTTAAATATTTTTTTATTTTTTATAATCATTAATTATATTATTCATTTATTATTAGCTGAAGATAAACCTTTAAATATTTTCTTTGAATAGCTGAATGTTTAATTTCTCATACGACATTCTCATTATACTCTTTTTTTTAAGGTCATTCATACTAATGCTTAATCTTTTAATTACCATGATAAATAATGAAACTTTTGAAATTTATAATACAGTATATTATTTATGTCCACATCATCCTCTTACATATAAGTAAACAGAGGTTATGTTTTATCTATATCTCTCTTTCACCTTATTTCTCCCTAAAGTAAAATGTACATATGCAAAGTGGTTATTGTCATAAATGGACAGCTTACTGAATTTTCACAAATTAGATATACTCATGTAATCAACATTCAAATTAAGAAATATAACATTAACAGAATAACAGACATGATTGCTTGCTTCTTTTCAATTCTGGACCCCAAAACCTCCCACTATCTGAATTTCTTACAGCATAGTTTAGTGTTTTCTTATACATTACATAAAAATGATCATATGATGTCTGAGTTCATTTTTTTAGTTCATATTTGGTTTCATTCATATAGTTGCACGTATTTGTGTGTTCTTCATTCTTGCCATAAAATGTTCCATTGTGTGGTAGATCATCTATTTTCAATTTGATTATTGATGCAATTTGGTTGCTGTTTGGAGGTATTATAAATAGTGTTGTTTTGAATAATTTAGTAGACATATTTTGAATATATATGGTTATTTGTTATATATTATGAAGTGAAAATATTATCTTAAAGTATACACAGGTTCAGCTTTCACTGCTACCAAACAGATATAATGTGGTTATACCAATTTATAGCCCTCCCTAGATACCAAATTGTGCTGGAATCTTACTTAATATTGGACTTCCCAGACTCCAGAGCTGTAAGAGACAAATTACCATTGTTTATAATCTACCTTATTGATAGTATTTTGTAATAGCACTCCCAGCTGACTAAGGAACTTGGTGTATTCCTATTTTACATTTAAATTATATTGGTGGGCCTGCAGTAATAACTCATGACAATCTTAATTTGCATTTCCTTAGTGACCTATGACATTGAAAGCTATTGGCTTTATATCTGTTTATCAGATGATATCCACTTTTAAAATATTGTTATAACCCTTTGCAACTTTTATATCATGTTATTTTTCTCTCATTAATTTGTCAAATTTCTTTGCATATTTTGATATAAGTCCATTGTTCTATATATATTTCCTCCCATTCTTTGGATTGCCTCAATGCCATTGTAAAAATTGTATCTGTTGATAATTGAAGCTATTTTTTTTTGTACAATCTATTGTATACCTTTTTCTTTCATACTTTTTGTATCCTGCATAAGATCTTCAATCCATCTGTATTTTTTTTATTTATATTTTGTATATGAAGTGAAGTACTGCTTGAGACGAAGTTATAAGTGTGTCCATCACCCAGATAGTGTACATTGTACCCACTAGGTTTGATTTCACCTGTCCCCTTCTTCTCCTCCCACCTGCATGATTTCTGTTGGGTTTTACATTCACCTGTGCACGAGTGCTATCCAGTTAGTTCCAGTTTAATAGTGAGTACATATGGTGTTCCTTTTCCCATTCTTGCGATATGTCACTAAGGAGAATGGTATCCAGTTCCATCGATATTGTTATAAAGGTATTAATTCATTTTATTTTATGGCTGAGTGGACCTCCATATTATAAATATACCACATTTTCTTAATCCACTGATGAATTCATGGGCACTTGGGTTGATTCCACATCTTTGTAACTGAATTGTGCCACAATAAATATTCTAGTGCAAATGTCTTTTTGATAAATGAGTTTTTTCCCTTTGGGTAAATAACCAGTAGTGGGATTGCTGGATCAAATAGTAAGTCTACTTTTAGTTCTTTGAGCAATCTCCATAGTGTTTTCCATAGCGGATATACTAATTCACATCCCACCAACATTGTATAAGTGTTCCTTTCTGTTCGCATCCACGCCAACATCTATTCTTTTGAGACTTTTTGATGTTCTCACTGGGGTTAGGTTATATCTCACTGTGGTTTTGATTTACATTTCCCTGATGATTAGTGACATTGAGCATTTTTTTCATATGTTTATTGGCTATTAGTCCACTTTCTTTTGAAGAGCTTCTGTTTATGTCTTTTGCCTAATTTTTAATGGTGCTGAGAAAATTGGATAGCCACATGTAGAATATTAAAACAGGATCCATATCTTTCATTAAAATTAATTCAAGATGTATAAATGACTTAAGCCTGAGACATGAAAACGTTGGAAAAACTCTTCTATTTATCAGCCTAGGTAAGAATTGATGAAATAGGCTGGGTGCAGTGGCTCATGCCTGTAGTCCTAGCACTCTGGAAGGCTGAGGTGGGTGGGTCATTTGAGTTCAGAAGGTCGAGACCAGCCTGAGCAAGAGCAGCGAGACCCTGTCTCTACCAAAAATAGAAAAAATTAGCCAGGCATGGTGTTGCATGCCTGTAGTCACAGCTACTGGAGAGGCTGAGGCAGAAGGATTGCTTGAGCCCAGGAGTTAGTTTGAGGTTGCTGTGAGCTAGGCTGACACCACGGCACTCTAGCCAGGGCAACAGAGTGAGACTCTGTCTCAAAAAAAAAAAAAAAAATAGAAAAGAAACGAATTTATGAAAAAGGCCCTAATGATAATAATGGCAACAAAAATAAATGAATGGGACTTGATTAAATTAAAAATCTGTACAGCCAAGGGAACAATCAACAGAGCGAATAGACGACCTACAGAATGGGAGAAAATATTCACATTCTATACATCCAATAAAAGGTACAAAGAACTCAAGTAAATCAGCAAGAAAACATTTTAAAAAAGAAAAACCTATAGCATTTATGTAAAATTTAATCTACAATTAGTTTCACTATGGGAGAAAAACATACAATTCAGACCTAAATTAAATAGTGTGTGTGGTAATATAATATTTTTAATGGAATTTTGGGGAAGAGATTCAAGCTTTTAACTGCTAAATCTAATGTTTAAATGGATACAATTCCTGAAGCAGCAATATCATATTTTTACCACATGATACTGGAAATTGAGCTCAGAGCAGCAACAAGATGAGAAAAGGGGGAAAGGAACAAAGTATTGTTATCTCCAATTAAGCCCTAGATTTATCTAAATATCTCTATCCTTAGATTTTGCTTCTTACATAACTCAATACACTCCTGTTTTCTTTTAAATGGGTGCAAGCATTCTATCACTTGCAACAGAAAATATCTTAATTGATCAAGCCATTTAGTTATTAAATAATTTTTAAATTTAAGGCATTATTATTTAATTATCACTTTAAAGTTGTTTTTCTGTTTTAAAACTAAATACTAATTTAGATTAAATTTTTTAGATTCACAACTTTTGCTAAAAACTTAAATCAGGATTCTAAAAATGTTTTAATCTTTTTTATCAGATTTATAAATGATACTAAAGCATAAGTAATATACAGATAAGAAAACATGATACTTTTCATAGTCTATTTCTTTTGTGATAATTTCTACAGATAAATATAAATGTGATGGAGTATTTTTTGGCAAGCTTTATATTATATAATAATGTAATTTATCATTATATATTTTTAAAATAATTTGCTTATTCTGAGATTAATGTATATTCATGTTGACTATTAGCAACCATGTGTTATAGTTGTTCTAACATTGTCATTACTTTGTCATATCTTTCTGAAGGCATGTAATTCTCTTTAACAGTATTTTATTTACAACTACAGACATACCTCATTTTATTGCACTTCACACTATTTTGCTTCACAGATATTGAATCTTACACATATTAAAAGTTTGTGACAACCTATGTCAAGCAAGTCTATTGGCGCCATTTTCCCAACAACACACTCACTTTGTGTCTGTGTCACATTTTAGTAATTTTTACAGTATTTCACACTTTTTCATTATTGTTATATCATTTGGTGATCTGTGATCATTATCTTCGATGTTACTATTGTAATTATTCAGTGGTGCTACCGAAACAGGGAACTGGCAGGCACTGCTTAACACAGAGTCAGAAGTCCCTAACCCCCTGATCAAAAACAGGATGTGGTGACAGAACAGGTTAAGACGCTGGAAACCAAGATGGCAAGGAAATTAGCCACTGCTTGACCTTCAGCTCATTATGCCCTAGATATAATATATTAACGTGCTACAAGAAACTCCCATGGACACCATGGCAATTCCAAAAGGGATCTTATAAAGTAAAAAAAAAAAGGGGAGCAGTCCCAGTTTTAGGAAATTATCGTGCCTTTCCAAGAAATAATACAATTATTTCTCCCCTGCTAAGCCTATTATTAAGCCTATTATTTCTCCCCTGCTAAGCCTATTATTTTACATTTAAAAAATTGAAAAATCAAAGGTGCTGTTTTCCTCAGCAGGGAAAACTAGCCTCTACCCAGTCTGTGGAGTAGATCTTCTATATTTCCTACATACAATTTCCCTTCACTTTGCGTTGTAGAGTAAATTGAATTCTTTTTGGGTGAAGTCAAGGACTCACTTGGACTTTCAATGATTCCCAGTTTTGAGTATTACTTTCCTGTGTCACCATGAACAGCACCCATGAAAGAGGACAATTTTAACCGATAAACATTGTTTGTGTTCTGATTGCTCTATTGACAGTCAATTCTTGCATTTCTCTCCCTTTCCTTAATCCTCCCTATTCCCTGAGACACAATATTAAAATTAAGTCAATTAATAATCTTACAATAACCTTTAAGTGTTCAAGAAAAAGAAAATATCATAAGTCTCTCACTTTAAATCAAGAACTAGAAATAAACTTAAGAAAGAAGGCATGTCAAAAGTTGAGATAGGCTAAAAACTAGACTTCTTGCACCAGTTTGACAGGTTGTGAATGTAAAAAAATGAAAAGTAACATTCTAATGTTTTTTCTTGGTGAGTAGTACTCCATGGTATACATACACTGCATTTTATTAATCCACTCATGTAGTCATGGACACTTGGATTGTTTACACACCTTTGCAATTGTGAATTGTGCTGCTATTGAGATCACAGCGCATAAATGAAGTCAAAAGTATTTTTTTTAAGAACTGTTTATTTTCCCAGAAATAAATTTTAAAATGTATATGTACATTTGATTTAACAACAACAACAAAGTAATACTCCAATGAACACACAAATGATAAGAAAGTGAAACAGCTTTATTGCTAATATGGAGAAAACTGTAGAGGCATAGAAGATCAAACCAGCCATAACATCCCCTTAAACCAAATACTAATTAAGAGCAAGACTCCATCTTACTTTAATTCTATGACAGCTGAGAAAGGTGAGGAGACTGCAAAAGAAAAGTTTGAAGCTAGCAGAGGTTGGTTAATGAAATTTAAAGAAAGAAGTCATCTTCATAACATAAAAATGTAAGATAAAGCAGCAAGTGCTAATATAGAGGCTGCAGCAAGTTATTCAGAAGATCTAGCTAATTGTTGAAGGTGGCTACATTAATAGCAGATTTTTAATGTAGATTAAACAGCCTTATAGTGAAAGAAAATGTCATCTAGGACTTATATGACTGGAAAGGAGAAGTCAATATCTAGCTTCAATGGACAGACTGACTCTCTTGCTAGGGGATAATGCAGCTAGTAAGTTGAAGTTGAAGCCAATGTGCATTTACCATTCCAACAATCTTTAGGCCCCTAAGAATTATGCTAAACATACTCTGCTTGTGATCTATAAACAGAAAGACAAAACCTGAATGACAACACAGGTATTTACAGCACTGTTTACTAAATATTTTAAGTCCAAAGTTGAAATCTCATCCTAACAAAAAAAGATTTCTTTTGAAATATTACTGCTCATTTACAATGCACCTACTCACCCAAGAGCTCTGATGGAGATATACAAAGAGAGCAATGCTATTTTCATGCCAGCTAATAAAACATCTATTCTCTAGCCCTTAGATCAAGCAGTAATTTTGACTTTCAAGTTTTATTATATAAAATGCATTATTTAAAGCTATAGTTACCATAAATAGTGATTCTTCTGATAGATCTGGACAAAGTGATTGAAAACTTTATGGATGGGTTCATTCATGGGAAGAGATCAAACTATCGACATTAATAGGAGTTTGGAAGAAGTAGATTCCAATCGTCATGGATGATTTTGAGGCTTTCAATCTTCCAGTGGTGGAAGTAACTGCAGATATGGAAGAAATAGAAAAAGAACTAGAATTTTAAGCGTAACCTTAAGATGTGACTGAATTGCTGTAATCTCATGATAAAACTTGAATGGATGAGGAGTTGCTTCTTATGAATGAACAAAGAAAGTGGGTTCTTCAAATGGATTCTACTCCTTTGAATTTGCTATAAACATTGTTGGAGCAACAACAAAGGATTTAGAATATACACAAACTTTGTTGACAAAGCAGTGTCAGAGTTTGAAAATGACCACAATTTTGAAAGAAGTTCTACTGTTGGTAGTAAGCTATCAAATAGCATTACATGCCACAGAGAAGTTTCTTGTGGAAGGAAGAATAGGTTGATGCAGCAAACTTCACTGTCTTATTTTTAAAAATTGCCACCGCCACCCCAACCTTCAGCAACCACCACCCTGATCGGTCAGCAGCCAGCAACATTGAGGCAAGACCCTCCACCAGCATAAAGATTATGGCTCGTTAAAGGCTCAGATGATTTTTAGAACTTTTTAGCAATACAGTATTTTTAAATTAAAGTGTATTCATTGTTATTGTGAGATATAATGCTATTGCATACTTAAAAGACTATAGTATTATGTAAACAACTTTTATGTGCAAAAGGAAACCAAAATATTTGTGTGACTTGCTTTATTGTTATAATCAATTTATTTTGGTATTCACTTTATTACAGTGGACTGGGACTGAGCTATAGTATCTCTGAGTCATACGTATACTTGCACATCTATGTTAGTTGATTGCATATGCAAAATGTCTCTATTATGAGGTCATTATGGTGATTGGAAAATAATTTGAAGAGGCTGTAAATAATGAAAGGCTAATCTCCAAATATTTTAACTTAAGTAATTATTTGATTATTAAAAGCATTGAAAATAAAAAGATAGTGTGAATGTGAAGACTGAAGAACAGTGATCATCTTCCAAAACTTAGATTATCCAAAGATCTCAAACAATGTAAGTCAAAGTTCCTGAAAAATGCTATTAAATATATTTAAAAACCAACAAATTTTAAGATATCTGAAAATCATATTAAATTCCATTGAATCCACAAAGTAAGGTCTATATGTTTTACTTAATTAAAAAAACTACTTCATAAAAATTTCAATTTTGCTTTTCACATTATTCGTACTTTTTTTGTCAAAAGAAGAAAGTGATGTCTGACGACTCATTGCATGCACCTTTGCCTATCTGTTCCACTTCCGCTGTATATTGGACCTCTAGGTTATAAGTCCTTAAGTGAATCAATCTTCTCCATGACCATTAAGTAGACATACCTATGGATCTTTTAAAATGTGTAAACATGGTATGTCTATATATTTTTGAGGTTTATCTGTAGTACGCGGCTGGTTGATTACCACAAAGTTAAGCCATTGACCGCTGTGATGAAGAGTCCAATCAGTAGGCTTCAATCTTCTGTTAAAATAAAATAAATAACACTATAAATAATCAGGAATTCAAATATTAACTCTGGCAAAAATTTATTAATAGTAACAACCTGATTGTCACATGTTAACCCACTGCATTTAAATTATTAAATCAAATTTTTAAAACTTTCTTATTGATATCTTCCTTTTCTTTGCCTCACTTATCTGATAATTTCACTTTTAGTCATGTTTCCCCCACCATCTGCCCTGACGTTTGTGGAGGAGATTGTCCAATTTCTTGCACTTAAGACTGCAGAGATCAGAGCCACTGAGATGACATAGCTTGGATCTCAGTCCTACTTCTCAATTTCTGTGAAATAGTGAGTGAGTATTCAGAATCACTCTGTGCCTGTTTCTTCCTCTATAAATAAGATTATTTATTAATAACACCTACCTGATAGGGTTGTTGATTCAGCAAGTTAAAAAGTGGTTAGAACAGTGCTTGCTACACAAAGGCACAATAAATGTTAATTACTGAGGTGTTTTCTTCAGAATTACTGATTTCATCCTCCCACAATTACATTTTAATTTACTGAAACCACAGTACTAAACTTCTCAAAATATTTATTTGATTTATGAACTTGCACTAATAATAGGTTTAGCCTTTCATAGTACTATTTTCATTATATCTTCTTAATATAAATTACTCTTGAATTAGTATAAAAATAGGTTTTAGCAAGCCTCTGTTATACTGCACATAGCCCAGACAGTAGCTCCCTTCCCCTACATTTACTATTCAGAAAAGTAAATTAGGCAGAAATGCCTAATATATTATCTTGTAGACATTATTAAACCTCTCAATAAATGGCATTGACCCTGTACCTACTAGAAGGTCAGAAAGAAACTAAGACATTGAAGGGCCATGGTAGGAGATGGAGAGGAATGAAGGCACAGAGCCAATAATATTTGAAAATAATACATGTGTAAGGTGCTTGGTAATAGGCCACACACTGGGATCAGTAAATGGTAAAAATAAAATCAAAGCCATATGCCCAGCAAAACATAACAAAAATCCCATAAATGCAGGGAATTGTGTCAAACGTGTAAAGGCATGCATGTCATGATAGAGTTAACTTGTGGCTACACTGTTGCAATTCTATTCTTATCTCTAGGAATACCTGGAACTGTTATAGACCCTGGGCCAGAAGAAGAACGGAATGTACCAGCTAGTGACTTATAACATCTTGTTTAAATCTCAATCACCCTGGACTAGCCCATCTTCACTGTTTATTGTAAAGGTACTTATTGATGGTTCACACTTGGCTTAGACAGTTGTGTAACTGTGTAGTCTGGTCTCAACGATGTGGTTAGAGGGGAATAAAAGGCTGTTTTGGACCTTTTGGCAAAAAACAAAGTTAGATCTGAAGCCTTCCAGGTATACACCAACTCACACCAATGATCCTGTCAGTGAGGATGATAGGATTGGCAGAGAGACTTCATAAGGACAAACTTATGTAAGGAGATAATCTATCAAAGTTACTTTAAGTTGTTACTTTGTAAATTATATGAGCTACTTCTTGATTAGACATCATTGAAATGGATTTTGTGAGTTGATGAGTCCCCTTCATTCAATACTGCTAAATGGAAGGGGATGTTTGATTTGCTTAATTAGCTTCCAAAATGTGAGTAAATGTAAAACTGATAATCTGTTTATTTGGATAAAGGTGGAGAAACATAAACTGTATCTTGGCAAGGTGTTATGGAAGTACACTTATGAATAGCAAACTGAATATTTCCCTGATGATATTTTGTGTGTTGTTTCAGTATGAGCTAGATTAGGAATAAGAGAGCAAGAGAGAGAGAGATGTAGATCCCTATAAATCATCTAAAAAAAGGTATCATGTCGTATTATTTGGATATTTCAAACATTACATATAACTTAGAAAAAAATATGCGTGTTGAGAGAGAGAAAACATTACAAGCTGAGCTTATAAAAGTAACTATAAATACCTGTAATGCCACAATTAGATAGTTTATATTTTGCTAATAAATTTGGAATGTATCAAAAGTATGAGACTTAGTAATATAGTGATAAAATCAGATTTATCCTTTAGAAAAAAATGATTGTAGGGTTTATATTAAATTAGAAAGCAGAGAAATGTTGACAAGAAAGATATCAATTATTAAATTATTATAATATTTCAGACCAAAGTAGTGGAGAGAGAAAATGATATACTTAAGATAATAGTCATCCATATGGAAATTTATACAGTTTAGATAGGTATTGAGGGCGTACAAACAATAGAAGTTGGTGTTGGATAGTTAGGGAAGGAGAGAAAGAAATTGAAGACAATTGAAAAACTAGGTGCCTAGTTTGGATAATAGAAATTTTATTAAACAAAAATAGACTTGAGAGTCCTAATATTCATTTTTAATTACCTAGGCAACTGAAGTTTAATAGTTTAAGTTATTTATGTGATATACCAGTTAGTAAAGTACAATGCTAATGCAGTTCTTTTTCTCTATTGTGATAAAATCTAACTTTATCCCAGTGTGCCAGGAGGGACAAAGTTGTGACAAGCAGAACCAACTAAGGGATGCTTAGTTGGTTTAAGAGGTCTCCATCTGTCAAAATATCTCTGTTCACATTATTTAAAATTTGTGATCTCTGATCTGCTCTCTTTTTAGAAATATAGCTAGATTTGAATCCACAAGCATCTTTATATAACGTGTAATGTTTCTATAAAGATTAAATAGTTACAATTTAGTCACATCTTAATCTATCTTCGTTAATCAAATTGCTTTATTCAAATCATTTCAGTGATATAAAATTATCTATGAAAATAGAAATTGAAATTATCTATAATGACATAAAAAGAATTTGTAGAATAGACAAATATGAAAGAATGGAGGATGTCATAGCAGAAATGGGCTTTTCTCATTCTCTAATTGCTACCCTGCAGCCACAATGACTTCTATGTTTCTCCCTTCTCACGCACCAAACTTCTTTCTACTTTAACATGTTTATATTGTAATTCCTTCTACTGAAAATTTTATCACCATATTTTTACACAAGCTAGATAAATGTGGGTATATAGAAAATATGACTATGTTATTCAGGTCTTAGTTCAATCATCAGTTTCTGATTACACAAATTGCACCTCCCTCACTCCCCCATCTCATGCCATTGTAGCAACAGCACCTAGAAAGATGTGGGCATAAAACAAAAACTCAATTCAACTCTGGATGAATAATAGAAGAAAAAAAGAAAAGTATATACTATTTGGTTAAAAAATGTTTGGTTCACTGATACTGGGAACTCTTCGCATTTGAGCGTTTTATAATTTGCCATTTTTATATACTAACATGTAACATGTACTTTGCATCCTGGAGAAATGTAAGGAGGCCAGGCTTTGGAAACCACTATATTTAGAACCAAATATATATATATATATATATATATATATATATATAGTTGTTATTATTCAACTTCTCTATTTGTAAAAATGGAGTATTTGTGAGAATTTTTGTCAGAAATAAATGCAATATTTTATATGGCAAATGTAAGGGCCAAAATACACCTAAACTTAATTTTAACCCTTTCCTTCTCTGACCCGAGACTGGATAACTGTATATAATTTAAAATAAGGCTGCTACAAGAAAACTGACTCAATTTAAACAAACCAACCTTGAAATAAAATTTTATAAAACTCATTTTGAACTGGTGCATTACTTAAATTAACATTTTTCCATAAAATTTTTCTCCAAAAGTAAAATAATATTCTCTTTACAGTTCTTACACCACCACCACCACCAATACAAACATTTTATAAATCCACTATTTTTAATTCCTGGATACAAGATTTTTAACACGTAAGCAGAAGGGCATATTTATATTATCAGCTTAATGAAGCAATTATTCATTAAGTTTGGCAAGTGGATTGAAATTTATTTTTTAATTGGATGTTGTCTACACTTTTGATTTGGACTTAGAAGATTAAAGAGTGAACTACTGTTCAGACAAGTATAATTAACTATGACAGTTGAATCTTCACCTGAAAATTAACATATGAGTTCTATGGCTAACCTTTAATACTTTTTAGACAAAATATTCAGGTTTATTTTATTCATCTAATAGTTGGAACACTGGCTCTGGTTCACATACTATGAAGATTTTTGAAATTATTAAAATAATTATAATTGGAGTATCTTGAAATACTTCATCACTTGAGAGATACTTTTTTAGGAAATATTGCATTAATTAACTAGGAGAGGCTAAGATTAATGCAATTGGAAGTAAATTGTGTGCTTTAAACTTACAACAACTTTATGTTCTCTAGATCTGAGCTAAATAATTTCCTTTAGGCCAGTAATATTTGGAAACATATGTTTTAGACTCTCCAAGAAGAGAAGGAAAGACCAGAACAGAATTATAAATGCATAGCTTAAAATCACTCTCAGAGTGAACCCTGTTAAAGATTTTTGATGTATTTACAAAAGGGGTTTAATTATTTTATCAGTGTTTAGCAGTAATAACAATACTACTTCATTTCTTATTTTCACTTTTTAAGAACTATTATTTCTGAGTTGTAAAAGAACTATAGTTGTTCCTCCTTATTCTCAGAAAATACAATGTAAGACACCCAGTGAATGCCTAAAACTGTGGATAATACCAAGCCCTATATATACTACGCCCAAATTTATTTTTCCTTCTTCACAATTTCACAGATAGAAGACTAGTTCTTACCATAAATCTTAGCAATCTCAGCATACCATTTTGCTTTTCTTTTTATTAAACTGAGAATTTTTACTGTGTCATTTAAAAGAAGAACTTTATGGCTTCTCTTTGGCATATCTGAATTCCCGACATCTTGTACTTTGGGGCCATTAATAAGTAAAATAAGGGTTACTTGAACACAAGCACTGTGATACTGCAACAGTAGATCTGATAAGAAAGACGGCTACTAAGTCACTCACTGGTGAGTAATGTGTACAGCATGGGTGCACTGGAAAAAGGGCTGATTCACATCCCTGGCAGGAAAGCATGAGATTTTATCTTGCTACTCAGAAAGGCACCCAGTTTAAAACTTATAAAATATTCATTTCTGGAATTTTTCATTTAATATTTTTGGACCACAGATGACTGTAATTAACTGAAACAATGGAAAGCAAAACTACAGTTAAGCGGGGTTACTGTGCACCTATTGTTTGACTATTCTAACTATATCAGAAATCACTTGTCCATGAGACTTACAAAGAAAAACTTACAAAAAAAGAAAGAAAGCACTTGTTTAACTTACAGAGTTAAATAAATTTATTTTCTAAAAGATTTATTAAGAGCTTTCAAAAAGCACATACATTAAAAGAAATAATTAGATGAAGTATCTAAGATGTGATTTTTCTTTCAACAGTAAAAAATGAAATCATAATTAATACATGCATAGATGAAGTATTTATGCTTTTAAATAAGTGATATTGAACACAATTGAGATGCTTTTTGATTAAAACATTTGTATTTACACACCAGCTGGGTGATTATTTTAAATTTGTCTTCCTTTGACATCATACAGACATCCTAATAATTCCTTGTATGAACATGACACGTTCAACCCCACAGGTGCAGAAATATATATAAAATGTCTATATTTGATTGCTATGCATTTTCTAGTTTTTAATATATTAAAGCCTGATTAAAATAAAATGTTAAATGTAGGTCACAAAAAATATTTATACAAAAATAATTACTATATAAAAAAATAATATATAACTATACAATTATACAAAAAAATAATTATTAACTTTTATTTTTCTCATACCAAGGGTTGTGTGCTAAAATATCTCATGTTCATCTAAACATTTGCATTTTCTGATAGATATTAATGGCCTTATTGTGGGTGACATGCACCTACCAAATGCAAATTAGACAAATCAACTATTTAACCTTGAAATACTACTAATATCTTAGATACAGCATTCTCCAGGGAAATATACAAGGACAGAAAATAAAAGAAAATACATTCACACAAGCATTAAAAGGTAATTTACTATACTCTAAGTATATCTCCAGCAATTTCGTTCTCTTTTGCTTTATCTTTCTAATAAATTTGTAGGAGTTCATGTACTTCTGGTAAACACAAAAGATTAAACAAAAAAAATATATTCAGTCTTCCTCTCACAAAATCCCACTAAATTTATAAGGAGTTATTTAATGAACATGTACACAAAAACATTGGAAATGGAAGAGTGAATTGCAGCAACAAAAGAGTGAGCATCAGGCCCAGAGAGGATGTTTCATACCTAGAAAAAATTAATCTGTAATAAGTAATAATAAGTAAAGACATTTAAAAAATCGGATATAGACACAAAGATATATAAAGATCTCAGGAATAGTTAAATCAAGCTAATTAATATGTCCACATCACCTGACATAGTTATCATTTTTTTTTATTCTGAGACATTGGAAATTTACTCTCAGTTATTTTGAAATATATAATACATTATTATTGACTGCAGTCACTATATTATGCAATAGATCTCAGAGTACATTGCTGCTGTCTATTTCTGCACCTGCAGGGTTGAACCTGTCACGTTCATAGGAGGAATCCTGAGAATTATGCTGTGATGTCAAAGGAAGACAAATTTAAAATTGTGTCCCAGCTGGTGTATAAATACAACAGATCTAAAAACCTATTCCTACTGTCTATCTGAAACTTTGTACCCTTCAACCCACAACTCCCCTTTCCCTCCTCCCCTCCCTCCCTGCCACCCTCTGGTAAGTGCCATTCTACCCTCTACTTCCATGAGTTCAACTCTTTTGGATTCCACATTGTATAATATAGCAAAACTATCAAAACATCACATGGAACACTATATGTGTGTGTGTATAATTTTTCAATTATAAACATTAATAGAAAAATCACAGAAGTGAAAACTCCAGTGGGTTGGTTTAATTAAATTGGGGGTAATTCCTAGATCCTAGAATAAGAAAAGTAAAACTATTTAGCAAAGAGATTATATATGGAATTAAAAAGTGATAATAACTTCAGGAAATTCCAATATCTGAGTTTTTAATCATGCCACAGAGACATAAAAGACAAAAAAGAGAAGTAAATTATCAAATATTTTACCCAGAATACTTCACAAAACTAGACTTGAAATTCCAAATTGAGAGCCGTACACAATGCCTCAATCTCCCAGCTTCTGTGGGAGGATAGGAGCCTAACTTTGTGGGGGTTTTGCTCCAGGATGTGAAACTATTTCCTGTCATAGTGATATTAGAAGTGTGTTAGCCAGTTAAAGCCAGTTAACACAAACACTCACTCCCACTGTCAGGTAAATTTAAATGAACTGTGCATGACCAATGATGCTGTCAAGTCCCCTTACTTCAAGACTATTGTTTATCTTGAACACAAGTGTGTAATGGATTGTATCTGTTTTGGCTAGATATTATAATATAAAAATACTCAGTTCTTAACAAGCTGTGGAAAACACCCTTTTCAATTTTGTTGCCACTCACTCTGCAGGGTTCTATGTTGCTGGCATAGACACACTACATGTTAAGATGGCAAAACTGTGTTGATAATTTAGATGTATACTTTGATTAATTGTACTGCTTCTTGTTTGAGATATAAGAAACTAAACTTTTGATTTGGAATCGGACATTTCATATTTAATGACCTAATAAAAGAATGAGATTTCTTTCTGTCTTAGCAATTTCTTTGCAGATAGCCTGTGATGTGCACCACATTCTGGTTTAATGCTTATTCAAAAATAAAACTGTTATCTTTCTCTACTGCCTTTGTGGGAAGTTTTTCTGAACTAGGAGGAGACATTTATTTTAATTATATTTCCCCAACAAAAAATATCTTTAGGGCACCGCACCAGATAATTTAAAATTAAGACAAATGTATATTCATGATCTGCTAAAATACATGGCTATTTCAGTTCTCTCTGTCTCCTTGTCTTTTGCTGTTGTCTTTAGCAGAATATGAGACAAGGAATAACAAATTCACACAGATTGTGTTAACTGAAGGATTTTGTAATTGGGCCTACTCTCTTGGCAGACAGAATGTCAAGTTATCTTGTAAGTATAACAGAACCCAACACTTCAAGCAACGTAGCCCAGGCACGTGCAAAGGAAAAACCTTTGATCTCTAACACCTGGATCCAAAGTTACCTCCAAGTCCTGCAGAATCAAGAAGACAGAACATGACAGGAATGCAACCATCACAACTCTTTCAGAAGCAATGGTCCGTTGGCAAGGCAGCTCCCGGGCTAAAATCTGCAACAAAACTTACTGTAATGGTCAAATTTGAATCCCTCCTATCAGATCCTGCCAAATCAACATCCCTAAATCCTTTCCCTTGCCCCAACCCCTTAAAACTTGCTGCAGAACTCAAACTGGGGGGACAGATTTAAGGCCATCTCCTATCTCCTTGCTGGCCAACCTCACAATAAGCCTTTCTCTCTCAACAGTCAGTGCTGAACTATTGGCTTCTGTGCCTGCCAGACAGCGAGCCAGCCCATTCACTGGGTAACAATTTCTAGTTTCTGAGTTTGGGAAACTAGAAAAAATATGAAATTTTAATACACATATTTTTACGGGACATAATTTATAGAGACAAATGTTCACTATGTGATGCATTTGGATGAATTTTTGCAAATGCACACAGTCATGACACTCATAACCCTATCAAGATAAAGAACAGGGGTTTGCAAACTGTATTCTATGAGCTAAATTTGGCCACTATCTGATTTGGTAAGAAAAAAAAAAGGTTTATTAGAACACAGCTAGGCTCATCTATTTATGATTGTCCATGGTTATTTTTGCAATACAAGGGCAGAATGTAGTAGCTGCAACAGAGACCGTATGGTCCAGAGAAGTTAAAATATATATATGACCTGGAATTTAAAAGACTGTTTCCAGACCTCTGTTTATTCCAGTGTGTTCTCTCATTGCCCCTTCCCTGTAAGTACCCAGATAAAATGTAATGACTTTTTTTTCTGATAGTCAATTATAGGTTATTTTCCACATTCTAAAATTTTATATAAATGGAATCATGCAATAAACACTTCTTTGTGTGCAGAATGTCTAAAAAAAATGGTGTAATACTAATTTATTTGTTGTATCAATAATTTATTCTTTTATATTGTTAAGGAGAATTACATTCTAGAATATATCACAATTTATTTATCTTGTTCTATGATGGACAGTTAAATTGTTTCCACTTCAGGCTATTATTTGTAAACTGCTATATACATGTAAATTTTTACAGACATAAGTTTTCATTTCTGTCATGTATATACATAGTGAATAATTTCTCATTCAAATAAGGTATTCTTTTACTGTAAATGAAATGTCAAATCATTTTCAAAGTGGTTTTCCTTTTGTAACATAGGAAAAAGTATGTATGAGAGCACTCATAACTATGTTCTTAATAACATTTGATGTTTAGACTTTTTAAATATTTGTTTTACTAGTATCATATAATGTAGCTACTATTTGCATTGTATGTGTTTTTAGTCCTTTAATGTATTTTTGCATTTTTATGTTTATATTTAAATATATCACTTAAAAATTTTAGATAGTTATATCTTCCCTTCTTATAACCAGTGTCACAATCCCTGCCTTTTAATTGAGGCCTTTACTGTATATATATTTTTAATAATAATGAATATATTAGGATTAAGGCTGCCACAGTGCAATTTTTTCCTACTTGTCTCACCTCATTCTATTTTTCTCTTCTCCTTTTTAAAGACGCTTTCCAAAACAGAAATCAGTACTCTTTAAAGGAAAAAGACAAAATCCATTTTTAACAACATAGCAACATGTTATGTATAACACAATCAAAATTTTTAAGACACAGAAAAATGCAAAAATGTTAAGTGGCAAAAACAAACAAAAGAGAGAAAATGGGGAGGAGTTAAGGTTAAATAGCCAGTAGGAACAACATCAGAGATCACAGAGATGTGGGAAATTCCTAATTAGTAACTTTGAAACCTCTGCTGTTGACACGTTTATGGATTTAAAAGAAAATACATGCATAATAAATGAACAAATAAGGAAGGACTCTCACAAGAGAAATGGACATTATAGACAAGAAAGGACATAAAATTCTAAAACAGAAATTTCAGCTTTTGAAACAAATTATTCAACAGATACTTTCACATCAGATTGGATAAAATTGGGAAAAGATTAGTTACAGATAAATAGATCAACAGGTTTTGAAAAACAGAAAAATGCCTAAAAAAATGGAAAAATGATTTAAGCAATAGTGGCCTCTGATATAATATCTAATGTTCTAATATACATGTGAGTATAATCTCAGAAGTAGAGGAAGATTCAATTGCAAATATATGTAGTTATAATCACTGATAACTTTCCAACTTAGAAAAAAACTATAAATTTACAGATTCAAGAATTCCAATGATCCCAAACTAGGCATTTCAGAGTAAAATTGCTGAAAACTAAATTTTAAGGGGAAAAAAATATTAAAAGCAACCAGAAAGGGAGAGTGCATTTTATATGAGAATAATTTTTCACTATTACTAATGTCTTCTGATCAGAAACGACAAAAAATCATAAACTATAGGACACTGGAATATTATTTCTAGAGTACTAAAATGGAAAATACATATAAAATTATAAATCCAGTAAAAATGACATTAAAGTGTAAAAAATAAAAACACTTTAGATAAAAACTGAGAGAATTTGTTAGCATAAGATCAGCCCTATAAGAAATGTTAAATGAAGTTCTTTAAGCTGAAAGAATATAATACAAAAAGAAAACTTGGATATACCGAAAATATTAATAATAAAAATTACTGAAAAAGTCATATAGGGGATAAAATACTATTATTTTTATTTCCTTTATTTATTCAAAAGAAATTAGTAGTGATTTTTCGTAATATATATTGAAGTAAAATGTATGTCAATAATCGGACAAAATAGAAGGGGTGAAATGAAAGTATGTTTTTTAATTTCTTACATGTGAAGTGATGTAATCAAGATAGACTATGATAAAACAAGTATGAATACTTAAATCTCTGCAATAATTATTAAATAATATATAAACCAAAAATATATATAAGAACCAATGGGACAAAATGGAATATTTAAAAGACTTGCATTTTTTTTGTTTTTAAAGGAACAAAAATAATTACCAAACTACTTCATTTCCTATAGAGAAATAATTATATTTAAACAATAAATAAGTATAGCTGGAAAAATGTATCACCCATATTTTTAAAATTAGTTATGTTTTAACATGATTATTATAGTCAGTCCCATACGAGTATAATTAAATAATATCTTGAGCTTCTTTTATATAGATCACTCTAAAAATTAAGCATAAACAATACTAAATTGAACATTTAGTATTCAATAATAATTTTGACTTTTAGAATTAGTAATACTAATAACAAAATAAATATAACTGTTTATGCTTCCCAGAACCGGAGCTATAAAATTTTGGCTAAATCTGATGTAATATATTATTTATGAAACATTTCATTAAAAATCACCTAAATGTTATTACCAGTGGAGTTTGTCTAAATTTGAAACATTTCTAGGTACTTGCAAAGCTAAACAAACTTGGAGGAGAAGTGAGAAACACAAAGCTGATGAGTGTAAACATTGATACAAAAAAAAATTTCCTAAAATGTACTTTATTTAGAATTTTTTTCTGAAAATAGTAGGCTTTGTATGTGAATTAGCAGTTTAAGCTATAGGCAGCAGGGGCTAAGCAT
This sequence comes from Mirza zaza, assembly GCA_008750895.1. Lineage (NCBI taxonomy): Eukaryota > Metazoa > Chordata > Mammalia > Primates > Cheirogaleidae > Mirza > Mirza zaza. The sequence continues at coordinate 117,273 of VSMD01028680.1, forward strand.
GACAAAAGAAGGGTATTCTCCCATATTTATTTTTTAATCAAAGAAAGATTCATTCTTATTTACAAATCTGACGAGGTTCTGGCTATTTTCCTACATTTCGTAGCAATGCCATATCAAAGCAATGTTGTTGATGCTCACATAGCAAAGAATAAAGTATGGATTGCTTCCATCTGTTTTGATACCATATTTGGAAATGATATACAGCATTTCTGTCCACACCCTGATAGTTTGGATACAGTCATATGTCTCAACTGCAAAGGAGACTGGGAAAATAGATTTCTGCATCCCCAGGGTGAAGAAAATTAATTTCATCAGAATCATTTTTCTCTTTCCTGGTTACAAAATTATGATTTTGCATTTTGGCAACCGAAAAGAGAACATAGTCTAGAAATCAGTGAGGACCAGATAACTAAAATTGTTAAGCCTAAATTATGAGAAAAAAAGTAGAGGTTAAATACATTACATTCTCTAATATTTCAGGCCAAGAGAGAAACTTCAACAGTATCACTAGTATTAGAAATTCAGGCAATCTTAAAGGTATAGTATAGATTAATAAATTAATATGAGAATAATTGGGGAGTACAACAGGAAAAGGAGGTTGGAGAAAAAAATAAATGTGACCCTTTGAGAGCAACTAAAAGTTTATTTGAATATAATGACATTTCAGAGGGAGAAACATGTTTCAGAGGGGAAAAAATGCTTACAGGGAAAGCTGGAATCACTGGGACAATTTAGAACTTACTAGAGAGGATCAAGTAAAAGGCAATGAATATCTGAGCTGAGAAATAAAACTAATGGAAGTGAGGTAAATTTGGAAGATAATAAAAGTGGAATTGATTTGAAGGATTAGCCATAAAATCTCAGAATGAGAAAAGAAGCAGAGATATAAGCAATGTTTATAAGCTCTTTGTCTGATAACATGAAACACTGGTGATTCTGTTATCAAAGAACCAGGAGACAAAAAGTACCTGTGGGAGAATCAAGTTAACTTCTCTTTAGAGTCTGGGTAGGAAATATTTGCAGGACATAGAGGTGGATATATAGTTGAAGCAATTTGGACATTTGGGGCGGGAACTACTGGGGAATTAAAACTAGGAATGAACATTAAGTATATGTGCCTTGTACTTATATTTGACAGTTTTAGAGAACATGTTTAGAGTATATAAAATTTTAGGGTAAATAAGGAGTGAGTATAAAAGGATGCTTACTTTAAATGTTGGACAAGAAAGGAAAGTCAAAGAAGATGCTTTTAGAACGAATACTGTAATTTAATGTAATTAACATCAAAAATGTTTATACTTTACACCTACACTTTTGATTATGGTACAGGCCACTGAATAATATTACCTGCAAACTAGAAATATGTGGTGTTTTTACTTTCCCATCTGTTGAAAGCACACTGAAGTACATTATCCATATTGACCAAATAATTGATTCCATTCTTCTTCTATAATCCAAAGGAGTATACACTAACAATGACACAATTTCTCCAACAGATATGTGAGGCCTTGATGTTCTTTGTTCAGTTAGATTAATTCCAACAAAGACTCTAACGAATAAAATTTTTCACTGTCATTAATATTATTGTTTTTTTCTGAACCTTATTATTGTGATATCCAATTATTTTACATAGAGTTTTACAAATCAGAGTATGTCACTAAAGAAATTAAAAGGAGATCTAAGTAAATGGGAAACAATATGGTCCTGAAAAGAAATAATATTTCAATAATAAAAAATTTCCACCCAATTAATTTATAAGTTCAACACAATTTCAACTGACATAATGTTTTCTTAATTGCTAAAAAATTCTTAAGTCATCTGGAAGAACAAAGAAATAAGAATAGTCAAAAGAAAAATGTTAAAGCAGACTTTGCCTTACAAACATTAAAGGCTATTAAGTAAGCACAATGCTGAGCATTGTGTGCTCTGAAATACAAATTGATGAATAAATAGAATACCATACATGAAAATTTCATGAAATAGATTCATTATGAAAGAAAATTTATTTTGTGAAAAGGTGATGTTTCAAAACAGAGGATATATGAATCGCTCAATTAATTGCAATGTGACAAGTGGCTAATTGCTCAGAAAACTGATAGCCCCATTATCATTAAGTACATGAATGAATCATTCAATAAATGATATTGAAATAAATGAAAAATTGTTTAAAAATATAATGACCACATTTTTAATTAATCTCTTTATTAGCTATGCTAATGACTATAGTAAATATATTATAAAAGTATAATGACTTGTGTAATAGTACATACAATTTTTCCTCATCAGAGAGCAGCTTTATTTCAGGCTCTATCTATTCTAACCTTTACCACACAAAAGACTTTGAAGAGCTCTACACTCAGCAAACAAACAGAGAAGAGAGATCAAAGGCAAACCCCCAACACTGTGGCTTGAAAGTAACACATAGTATTTCCACTCATATTCTATTGATGAAGTGTAATCACATAATCCAACCCAGATGAAAATCAGACCTACAATACATGATTCCTGGCAGGTAAATAGAGAGTGAGCAATGAGAGTTGTTAATGCATAGCTGTTCCTATCTGTTCCATTCATTGTGCAGCAAAATAAAATACACATAAATCACATATTTAAATGTAAACTTAACTTACTAATATAAAATTGTGGTTATATTTATATACTGTAAATTTAAAGTAGCCTTTTAAATATAATTCAATAGGTTAAGTCACAAAATAACTGGTGAATTTAATAGATACATATTTTTGAAGGTTTGCATATAAAACAACTCAAAACTACTTGAGCAAAATTAAAATCAAAATACAAAAATAGTCTTCCATATATGACAGAAACGTGGAACATATCTATAAAACTTCATATAAATCAATAAGAAAATTGAATACCAGTACTGTGAACTGACAATATTCAAATGAAGGAATTTAAATGGTAAGTATACATATAGAATAATTTTGTTTAATATTCAAATTTTAAAAACTTAAAGATTACAATACCTGGAGTTCCACTTTCAGTTATGATAGCGTAACAAAAACTAGATTTACCCTCTAACAATAAAAAACTAAAAACTTCAACAAAACATATGAAACAACTGTTTATCAGACACTAAAACAAGCCAGCAGAGAAATGAGATCTTTGAGAGAAAGGAAAAAATTAGGTGAGCAGTACAGTTGTCTTCTGTCTGGAGATGATTTCCAAGCAGGGTCAGGGGAGACACAAAGGACAATGACTTCACTGAAGTGAAGAGATGGAGATCAGAATATGAAGCTAAGATGCCTGAAAGTCATGGAGCAGCGTTATGAAAAGTAAGATGATACACAAAGAAAGAGCTCCAAAATCTGCTTAGACATTCCTCTTGAGTGTTTGCTGATCACAAGGTTGCGAATGCAAAGATAGAAACTTTACAAACACAGTCAAAAACAAAGGGAGGTGGTCTGGTAATGCCAAGTATATTGGGGTTCAAATAAGGAGGAAGAGGAGACATATTTGAGCCAGAATCAGCCAGAGTCGACAGTCCCCATTGATTTGCTGGGACCTTTAGTGGAGACCTTAGAGGAGTCACACCTAAGTGGTAGAGACAAACTGTAAACTATACATGTAGTGAAAGTTACTGTATTATGAAAATTTTCAAAGTAGAGACCTCAAAAGGATTAAAATGATTATAGATTAAGATAAATCCTTGCCAAACAAAGCTTCCCGCCTTCTAAAGAAAGACAATGCTAAAACTTTTCTAAATTTGACAAAAACTAAAAATCCGTGAATTAAAGAAGCTGAAAGACCCCGAGAACAATCACAATCATGAAGAGAGAGTACCAAGATGGCTGACCAGAGGCATCTGCTGCCAGATCGTCCCAGAAAGAAGGAAAAGTTTTAGATGAAACAAACAAACTTAGATGGGGTGTAATTATGAGGGAAAGGTGCTAAAATCTACCAGAGATTCCACGGAAAGACGTTGTGGAGCAAAATAAGGAGGAGCAAGATATTGGCAGAGATCAGCTCCCAAGAGACTTGGGGGCGGTGAGAGGAGGAGGTGGGGTTTTGTTTCTCCTCCCTCACACCTCTGGACGTCAGCAGGCTCCTGAACTGCTGGAGAGCCTTTCTCCCCCGTGAGCCCAGGCGCTGCTGCCACCAGTGAGTGGGAGCTTCTTGAGGACAAAGAGCCCGCTGACAGCCCCTCGCGGTCGCTTTCCGACACCACAGACCCGAGCCAAGATGGCGGGTGCCCGGTTGCTTCTCCCTGCGCCGTGCGCCTCCGGCCTTCCCGGGAGCTCCCGCCCCTCCGGGTTTGCTCGGTGGCTCCCACAGACACTTCCCAGCTCTGGCCCAGACCGCAGGGGCCACAGCGGCCAGTTAGTCCCTGGGGACCTTCGTGACCCCCGAGCTTGGACATTCTGGGTGGGATGCCTTCTGGGGAGAGGGACGGAGAGGGCCAGAGCACAGCTTTCCTCCAGTCAGACTCTTCTCCTCCCCCAGCCCTCCTCCACCCCTGCTGCCGACAGGGATGACTGAGCCGAGACTCTCAGGAGCGGCTGGTCCCCTCTGTCGGGGTGCGTCTACACATCGAGCCTCCCACAGAGAGCAGGCTCACAGTCTGCCTATTGAAGACCAGCAGCAGCCCCCGGGAGCCGGGTCTGGGAGCTCCCCGCCCGCTCGGCCTCCCGGGTGCGGCTCGCCTGGCTGCCGGCGGGCGGGGCAAGCCCTGCGGCGAGGGACGGCGAGCCTGCTGTAGCACCCTGTGGGCAACTGGCGCCAGCACCGCCATGGTCAGGGGCTGAATTGGGGCACCGGGACGGGCCTGCAGGCCAGATCCCACACCCCAGGACTCATTCGTGTTGCTCGGGGCCCTGAGGGGCGATTTGTGAAGTAATCTCGAGAAGCCAGCGAGCCCCAGTGCGCAGAGCTGAGCGGGAGCGCGTGTGGTCTGAGCCGCGCACACACGGACAGAGAAACCTTCCTCCCCAGGAAAGCCTCACTCCCGGCCTGGGCGAGAGCCTGGACAGGGAAGCGCCGCCGCTCCATGCTGTCAGGCTCAGCTCGCAGGAGCTCCTGTCTGCAGCCAGACACAGGAAGACTGCAGGGCAGAGGCGGAGGGAGAAGAGCGAGGCCACTCCTGACAGCCGGCTTGCCATCTCGGACAGCAAGCACTGCCCCCACAGGCAGACTTTCTGGCTCGGCGGGGCTGTTTCAGTCTCTTTCCTGGTGGTGTTCCCCAGCAGCCTGCAACTGGATCCTTCACCCCTGCAAAGACAGCTAGCTCCCTTGGTGGAGCCAGAAGCAGGCTCACCCCACCCAGCCCTGCCCATCCTCACTTCTCCACCCACCTCTGCTGTGGTGGAGACAAAGGAGTCCCTTGGGAGCTCCAGGGTACCACCCACCCCTGGGGCATTTGAGTGCTTCTCTTGAGGTCACACGCTCCCAGAAATAAAAAATAACCATTGCAGCTGGTTCTTTCTGGCTAGTGCCACCCACTGTCAGAGAAGACAACGTGTATAGCCGTTTACAGCATTTACTGCCTCAATCATATAGAATATGGCTGATTCTTACCCACAAGCACCGCCTACTGTCTCGGAAATTAAACTAGGCATCCCTGTATAATCCACACTGTTAAGAAGACCACAGGGCTGGGGAAAGAAAAAAGATTACAAAGACCTCCATCCTCTCTCATCAAGAGACGGGGAATCTGCCCATACACGTAGCTCGCCACTGATAAAGCCGCCACACAACTTGCAACTGAGATAACTATCACGATAGGGATATCTATAATGAAGGCATCCATCCAGAACTTAGACGACATCAAAGCTCCCATAAGCAAATGAAATAAAAACCCATAAAGAAAAATTTCCGTATAAATGTTTATAGCAGCTTTTGAATCATAGCAACAAATCCAGAAGAACTCAAATGCCTGTCAATAAGTCAATAGACACGTTATGGTATACTCAGCAATAAATGTTAACAATCTATTGAAAACATTATGTTAAGTGAAATAAGCCACACACAAAAGACTATTATCTCATTTATATGAAAGTATAGAAAAGATAACCTAATACCTACTGACAGACAAAAAATCAGTTGGTAACCTGGGGCCAGGGTTGGTGAAAGAATGAACAGCAGAGAGATACAAAAAAACTTTTTGTGATAATTAAAAATTTCTGTTAGACCCATTATAGTAGAAAAATCAATCAGCTACTTGATATACAAGCTATTTATTTTATCAAGATGGGAATATTTGAAGATAATAACTCTTCTTTCTAAGGTGATGAAATGATGGAAAGATTCATTATTTGATTGATTTTTTTCAAAGTATTGTGGAATAAGTTACAAAGGCCAAAAGGGCGAAATGAAAATATCCATGAGAAGATATTAAATGAGATGAAGAATACTGTGAAGTGGTTATAGAACAAGGTTAGACTAAGCTGTCTTTCATTCATTCTACACCAAACAAACTAGTTTTGTTTTTTACAGCACTGATAATTTACATGAGTGCATTTATGAGATTCTTAGGAATGCACAATTAAGATGGCAGTCTTTTATTCTATGTGAGCTATACTTTAATAAGTTTGATTTACATATACATATTATATACATATTTATTTAATTTAAATTATTTTTATTTACACAGAGTTTCTACTATGATCTCAAATAAAAATGCTTCTTTTGGAATGCTGCCTTTTCACATATATTTACTATTTGGCTATTGCGGAATCTAAGAAAGAAATAACGTAACCCCCAGGCCCATGAGTGGGCATGTGGCCATATCTATGAATGTTTACTCATTGATTTATTAAAATTTTATTAATTCATCAGTTCATGACAGGAACTCTAGTAAGTGCTCGGTAATCAGATATCTTTCCCAGAAATGTTCCAATTTGATCTCTGAAAGTGAAGTAGAAGTGAAAAATCACTTCTACTTTAGGACACATATTATAAATGTGAACCTGAGTGCAATAAGCTTCTCTATGAGGAAAAAGCTTCCATTGGAAGAAAACTAAGCCAACTCAGAGGGAAAATCACCCATAGCAGTAGTGGGAAATGGTTCCAAAGAATTATTAAAAAGAATTAGACTTCAAAGTCATTCTACAGCACTCCAGTGGACTTTTATTATTTTGTCTATAATATGAACATACAGGATATATATTTAGCAAATAGCCACCATTCTAGAGTATCTATTTTTGAATTAGAAAAATGTAACATAATTTGAAAATTTACCGAGGGTGGAAATATTTATGCATATATTAATAGAAAAAGTAATTAAGATAGGACCATTGTAGTAAAAATAAATTGACTATTGATATACAAGTTATTTTGTTAAGATGAGGATATTTGAATATATAACTCTTCTTTTTAATGTTATGAATCAATTAAATAATGTACTTTGAAAACAAATCAATTAAATAATGAAAGTATTGTTTTAATTTGCTCTGTTTGTACATTGTTCTTGGCTCACAAATTTACATATTTTTCACAACTGACTTAAAACGTGGATGATTATCATATTATATACATTTGGAAAACATCAGAAGTGCATCATATGCTTCTTCCAGAACAATATAGATGCATCAAGGTCAATTCAATTCAATTAAACAAAATGTTCTTGTGTACAAAAAAATAGTTTTGTGAAAGTTATCAATCCAGTTATTGAAGGCAGTATAAGATGAATAAGACACAGACATTCCCCTTCAAGACAATAATATTTTAGGGAGACAAAGCATTCACAAATACATTACCACCTCAGAGTTTTGCTGGCATCCACCCTAAATTGATTAAATGTAATGAAGTACTTTTCTCTGTATTGTATATGTATTTGACAATTAGAGATGAAAATTGTATATTTAATTTAAATTGCTTCAAATAAACATTAACTGATTGCCTAATATATGCAGGCATCATGCTAGCAGGTGTTGATAGCACATTCAATGAAAATGTCAGATTCCCTGAATGTAGAAGTTTATGTCTGGAACTGAAGATTGATGTTAAATAAATTGTTTGGAATATAATGTTTGTAATTCAACTCGGGCAGTAATGAATCTTATTCAAACTTTATTGTTTGTATAAATATATAAATGTGACTGTGTGTATGTCTATATGTATGTGCCTTAGCATATACTTTAATACACAATATTTTAATAGATTTCTTTACAAGAACAATAACAAAAACACTAATATGTGTCTACTGCTAGTATCAAAACAACTGAAAGATAACCAAATGGAAATACTCTGTTATGCCTATCTTCACTAATTCCTTCATCTTGCCTACTCAACCTGCCCATAACTAATGTCAAAAACCTAATGTATGTAAGATTCCAGATCTCTCTCTTTGTTCATATATATTCAAGTATTTATACACATATTTAAGGGTGCTTTTTGACATTTTAGTATATTTATAAAAACTACTTTTTACATATCCCTTTCTCTTACTCTCTGTGTATACATATATATATATATATGTATATTTAAGTATATAAAACTTTCTAACTTGCTTTCTTACTTAAAAATAAATTATGAACAATCTTCCAAATCAGTACCAAATCAGTAAAAACAGATCTAGGTCATTATTTTCCAATTATATGTTAATTATACATAGTGTTTAAGAATATAGACTTGAGAAGCAGATTGAATTTTCATCCAGTCTCGCCCATTTATTATTAATGTGGCCTTGTGTACATTATTTAAATTATCTTTGCTTCAGGTTTTTTCTCTATAAAATAGAAATAAAACTGTTACCTAAGATATATAATTGTTGGGAGATTAAATAAAATATTAGCTATAAAGTGCTTAAAAAGTTCCTGGCCTATAGAAGGTGCTATGTAATATTTGTTATTGTCATCATCATCCGTATTATAAATGAAATACTAAGTAAACATATCCGTATAGATGCACCTTCAAATTTTTCCTATTTTTTACAACTACAAACTATTAGAAATATCTTCTAAATATATTTTTACTTGGAGGTATATATAATTATTATTTTTAGTTTGTTTTACTATAATGCAATGTAGCAAAATATATTTCCATCTGGAATTCATGAGAGTATCTGCTACTTCACATACTAATAAGCCTTGGAAAGTTCCATGCTCTTTAATTATTGCCAGTCTAAAAAATGAAAAGCTATATTTAATTTGTACATCTTCGGGAACTAGAGATGTTTTGAGTATCACTTCCTATGTTTGTTTGGCCTATGAATATTCCCTTCTATGAATTGCCATTTGCATTCTTTGCCTCTTTTCTATTTAAGGCTTTTAATTACAACTGAGTAAAAATTATTTTTACATCTTTCATCCTGACATTTTATCTCTCCTATGAATTGAGAGAGAATATCCATAATATGGGCATCTATTTAACATCCTATTGCTTCAGAGTGAACAAAAAATGACAGATAGAACTCTGCTCATCATTCAGACTATCCAGCTCTGGCCATTTCATAGTTTGAGTATCTTGCTAAGCCAAGTGTGATTATATTAAAATACATATTATCCATATAATATTTTATATATTTTTTTCATGATCACTTAATGTAAGGGGCCATATTTAACACTGTGATTTTTGGCTTATGTTCTGTGTTAACAGTGTTAATTTCTAGGTCAGGTGAAGTTTCGTAGCAACTTGTCTTCATGTGTCTTGAACTTTGTAACATTTTTTTTCTTTTTGTCTTTCTTTCTATGGAAGTTAAGGATTTTAGCAGTATTTGTCTAATTTTCCTTTTAAATTATCTTCCCTGGATTACCCTGAGCCTTTTAATAAACATATTCAGATTGTTCTTCAGGTTTGAGAAATTTTATTCTATTGTTGGTTTTGTTATTCCTTCATATCTGTCCATTTTTCTTTTTCTGAAACTTTTATTATTCACATGTTACATCTCCTATGTCTTTCATTTATACCTCTTAATATTTTATTTCATTAATCTCATTTCATTTTCAAGTATTGTCATTATAACATATTTCTTAATCCTCTAAGCAAATAATTTACTTTCAAAAGTAGATTTTACTATTTTCAATGTACCTAATAAATTTTGTATACATGAAATATGTTTTGGGTTATAATATTCTTCTATCTTTGTGGTTTGTGTGTGTGCCTGCACACGTGTGTGCACTCCAACTGAATCTTCCAAAGAGTTTTATTATTTTGTTGTTCACTATCCTATCTGACTTTTCTGTTATCGTCACTTCAGCAGGTGTTACATGTTCAAGGCTTTTGAAGCTTCCATTGGCCTTTGATTCTTGATTTTTTAAAAACTATTTTCCTTTTTTCTCTTTATGTTATATATATCCTGTATAGTCCAGACAAGCAGCTAATCTCTCTTGAGTTGCTACATGCAAATAATCATTAAATGGAACAGTAGTTCTGCTCTTATTGAATTCCTATGAACACATATACACATAGATAAACATCCTTCCTGTCAACCAGGTCACTCTAGATGCAAGAACAGTCTTCCCTCAGTCATTCTGTCTAGGAACAAATTCACCTGCATATTCAGATTGCTTCTGTGTTTGCAAAGATCAGAGAGTCAGGAAGGCTTCTCATTATCACACATATGCTGGTACGGCCCTTTTCTGAGGTGACTCAAAGGTATTCGCAGGTAAGACACCTGAGACCGCAAGTCAGCTCTTATGTCATAATCATGCTGCTCTCCACTTCCCTGTTTCTCAATGGTTCAGACATGCGTGGCAGATACCCAGTTTACCTACACTACCTCCATCTTATTCCAGAGATACCTCGAGGGAAACCAGTAAATTGAGGGCTTCCATGAATCAAAAGCCAGATGCCATCTTTCAGGAATGACTCCAGTGTTTTTTCTTTTTTATTCTTTTCCTCCCTTCCTCCCTCTTTCTCTCCATCCCTCCCTCCTTTGCCCTCCGTCTCTCTCTCTTTCTCTCTCTTTCTCTTTCTTTCCTTCCTTCCTTTCTTCCTTCTTTATTTCTTTTTTTCCTTCCTTCCTTCCTTCCTTCCTTCCTTCCTTCCTTCCTTCCTTTCTTTCTTTCTTTCTTTCTTTCTTTCTTTCTTTCTTTCTTTCTTTCTTTCTTTCTTTCTTTCTTTCTTTCTTTTCTTTCTTTCTTTCTTTCCTCTTTCTTTTTTGAGAATCAGAGAGAATAAGTCAGTAGATATAGACAGCTGGGTCACAGTACAAATAATTTTGTAATCTGAATTATTTTTGTCAGTGCTTTATAATTAATGATATATTTTACTATTCAAACGTTGTTTGAAAAAATATGTTGATAATGTCTTACATCATTTTATCCATTCATCCCCATTTGAAAATCTTTAAAAATTAATAAATCAATCTATTTTCATGTTTAAATCTAAATATTGCATGCTAAAATATATTTTTCATAGCCTATGTGTATCCAGATTACAAATCAAATTAATTACTTTTATTAACTAGCCTAATTGATTTCATTAGAAAGCATAACATTAACTTGACTATATTTGCCTAAATTTGATTTGATACATCTGTATATCTTGCACATTTGACTGAATGGACCTTTTGTTACAACAGCAAAAAAAAAAAAAAAATACAGATTTGTGCATCTATATGCAAGTTTAGTTGACTATGCAAAGCGTTTTAAATAACAGATATTTCAATCTTAAATCTATAACACTTTAATTCAATTATATTGAAATCTGATTGGTATTTTGCTTTGAAATTGAATTGAATTTACTTCCATATCTGATCATATACTTAACGATTATATATTCTATTGTTTTTAGATAAAATTAACACTGTGAGAAATGTACATTCTACAATGCCTTGACACTTTAAACTCAGTTAACATTATGTTAACATAAATTGAATTTTAAAAATATCCATACTGTGATAAAAATTATGTGGCATAAACTTATTTTTAAGTGAAGCTTAAGCATTCAACTATGGATGGTATAAAGTAGAGAACTTGGCTTTCTTACAATAAATGTAAAAAAATGATAAGATATAGAACTTTCATTTTTTCTTGATCTCAGAATTAATTTCTCTAAATATTAGTCATATCATTAGCATTAAAACAAAAATATACTTCTTAAAAACAAAGCATTTCATTTCTTAACAGTTTAATCAAATCTAGAGAAAAGTGTATTGATCAGTAAATTGATTGATTTTGGCCAGAACCCATTACTTCCCATTTTTTTAATCTTTAAGAATTTCAAAATAGAAATAAATTTCCAGATGTTGTAAGAGATAATCATCATAAAAAATGAATATATTAATGTAAGCGGATCTAGCAGTAATTACAGAATGGCAACTGCTTGCACCTATACATACACAAGTGTAAACTGGCACTTGAAATCCAGATATCTTCTTTGGTCTTCTCGCTTTCACTTCAGTACATACCTATAATCAAATTATTATGTTTTTTCCTTCCAAAAAATGTCCCTTAACAATATTCCACCTCTGCCACGTCAAGTTGAAAATCCTATTCAATTTTTGCATTGTTTCTTTCTACTTCATTCCAATATTTGAGATGAATAACCCACGATATATTCTATTCCCCAACTCTGTCCAGGGTTTCATTATCTGCCACAGAATTATTGCTACAATCTTCATCTGGCCAGCTGGCTCTGTTTATTGTCTGGTCTTTATACTCTTCAAACCATTTAAACAACATACTCACTTCCAACTGAAACACATTTAAACTCTGATAATGTTTTTCAAGGACTTACATTCATACCATCATTATAGTTTACCTAACAATACACTGTTAGAAAACAAACATTGTAATATCTTCAATGTGTATGTTTATTGAAAAATTACTCCATTATAATTGCTTTTTACTCCTCTTAAATAAAAAGGTAAAGATTTATTTAAATAAAAAAGCAGGAATCCTGAAAATTCAGAGTACACCTCAAATAATTAAGTACAAATCAATTTGCACAGAGAGCTAATTTTGAGGATGAGTGTTAGAATTCCAAGAAAATAGAGAAAAATTCATCTAAATGTCTTTTACTAAAGATGATCCAGAGGCCAAGAGAGGTTATTTAGCTTTTATAAGATTATAAAGCTTGGAGTTAATAGCATAACTAGAACTCTTGATGCTTGGCTCTAGCTGGTGTAGTCAATTTAAGAAAATCAACAAGATGGAAAGAAACCATCAATGGCATTTTTCTTCCCTGAGTCTCTATCATGTATTTTTCCTTGTGTCTCAAATAAAGAAGTTCAACCAAGTCAGTAAAAAAAGCAGGATAGATGAAAGTATTCAGAAACTCTATATGCTAAATAACTGTATAGGAAGGGAAACAGACACAGAAAGATAACTGAATTAATGGAGACAGAATCTGGAAACTAGAGTGTTTGCCAGTTTTATGCTACTATCACATGCTTGGTTTGTTGTGGAAGCTGTCAATTGGGTTGTCAATGTTTAAAGGGCCCAAATCAGAGCACCCTTTTATTGAATATTCAAGCCATATCGAACAAAATCAAAGGCAGGTATTTATTTCTCATGGCTTCTGTTTCTCTCATAAGGAATAAAGTAGATTTCATCAGATTAAAGCAATAATCTGTCAGCATTTCCAGGTAGCGCATTAAAACTTTTTATCTTACATCCCTGTATGTTATGCACATTTCATGAGAATCTCCATTCAAGTACCAAAGACGGAAAGCAACTGGTGAGCCAAGAACATGTACCAAAGCTTTGAGGAAAAACAGTTAAAATTTTTCTTGAAAACCTGTAAGACAATTTGAAATTAAAATAAGATAGAAACAAAGATAGTTTAAATTATGCAAAATTTTCAAGTGTTTTCATTTTAAATATTATTGCTAAACAAAGAGTTTATTATTTATATTTTTATGAAATTGTGATAGGACCATTTTTCTGTTTTTTATGACTGAGGTTGGTTTAACTAGTTGACCTATATCATTTTTCATTTGAAAATATAGGAAGTAGATAGGAGAGTATTTTCCTGATAATTATTAATTCAAGAAAACATGAAAAAGCAGGGTCAGTCTTAGCCATGGTCCTTTGGAAGGTCAAAAGCTTGTGCTTACATACCACAAAGGCCTGACATCTCAGCACAGGTCACTTTGACAAAGAATTCAGAGAAAAATCTTAAGTTTTTGTTCTTCATAAAGATCAGGTGACAGAGGGACAAACGTTGATTTGCTTGTTTAACATTGTGACTTACTGAATTTTCTTCATAATTTTTGAACACTGTAATCCTCACTGTATTTTTTGGCATGGAACTTATTTATTTTATCTGTCTTCCTACACACACAGGTACTGTACTCCAGGCATCATAAATAACGTTTTTTTTTCTTTTATTTAATATTTGACCAATACCAACAACATGTTCATACTTAATTTATGTCTCATGAGGCAAAGTACTAAGATATAATATTTTTGATATGCAAAGTATATTGTATTTGCAGATGACTTTTGAACAGAAAGTCTGTTTATTATGAAGAGCATCAATAGTCATAAGGATTGTTGAGATCTTCAGTGGTAATGAATGCTAAGGTCTTCCTTGTCGTGGCCCCTTTACAGGATGGAGGATGAACACAGAACACAAAACACAAATGCAGAACACAAAGAAAAACACTGACACACATGCAGATGGTTGACTTGAGTAGTAATACACTGGGTCAGTTTTATTTTTATACTCTAAAAAATTAAAGTTAGTTCCTCGTGTGTAACCACCCAGGCATTTCAGCAATGGCCATAAATTCCGGAATGCGTAGCCTTAGGGAAGCAGATATCCCCTGGCTCAGAATTTTAAGGTAGTTGCTCTAGGCACTAGGCATACATCACAGACCGAGATTAGCAAGGATGGGCAAGGCAAGCCACAGGGGGCTTTTCTCATCCCCAGCTTCTCTTAGGGTGACCCCCTAAGATCTTCGGCTGAACCCCGGCAGCTGTGCCTGGCTTAGGTCGCCCCTCCCTTGAGGGGTCTTACCCGTCATTGACTAACCAGCCATCTTATGGGGTGTTTATCACGTGGCCTCCAGACCCCCATGCCGTGGGGTGGAGCAGCTCTTGCCTACTTGCAACTCAGGCCCTTTGTTATGCCTCTAGGCATCAGCTTTGTTTATCACAGGGAGCCTGTCTGGAACACATTACTTTCAAATGCTCTGGGCAGAACACGTACATTACTCACTAACTTTAATTCTTAAACTAGGAAAATATATGTCAGTCCCCTACACTTCCTTATCTCCTTTCTGCCACCATAGAAGTTGTGGCTCAGGGGATCCCTCTTGGCACTGTGTCTGGCTTGTGATCTCACTTGTAGTGTCAGTGCCAACAGTGTCTGCTGAGCGATGCTTGCAGCTTAAGCTTGATGGACAGGTACAGGTCGAGGAACTGCAGCTCTGGGAACTGGGACAGTGACGGCGCTGGTGCACAGGGCACAAGTACAGCTGCTGCCACACTGTTAACAGTGTTTGGGGTGTGGATGATTGTGAGGTAGCCAGGGAACCAAGAATGTGAGTACAGGTGTGTGCAGATTTAGAGCAGCAATGGGGGAGAGACAGAATCTAGCTCCACATCGTGGCTGAGGCAGTGCCTAAAGTGAGGGACATGCACTGTGAAGGCTTGGCGCTGAGGCCTAGCGTGTACGACAGCTCACTAAGGGAATGGACCTTATATCTGAGATGTGGGTAGGCCCAGTGCAGCCACAAGCCCTGGCCTTGGGTATGGTCATTTGTGGATCAGCTGTACCTATGGGGGAAGGGCACACATGAAGGTAGATGGTAGCTCCTCTCCCAAACAGCTCAATAGCAGCTGCTTCTGGGGGTGAGAGAGTGCAGCCATCTCTCTCTCTCTCTCTCTGTCTCTCTGAGGATCCCCCACTAGGAATGACTATTGGTTACTGCAGTGGCAGGAGATTTCAGTGTCCTCTGTGGAGCAGTCTGCTGGAGACCTGGTGGTTCCCACTGTGTGGCTGATACCAATGCCCTCACCTTTGTTCTCCAATCCCAGCCATCTCTTGGCATCTCAGGTATGCCGATCTGATCAACAATCCTTTCTATGTAAAAGCGTTACTGTGTTGTTGCAGACTCTTTAATGAGGGCTTGAGCTCTCTCTGAGCTATTTACTTTGCAAATAGCTGCTGATATAATATATATATATATTTTTTTTTTTTAATGGAGAAATGAAGACTAGTATCTCTTTATTATTTTGGTTGGAAGTTAAAAAGAAATGCTCTTAAATTTAATAATTTATTCTCCTTAATTTACTTAATAATTACAATTTCAAACATTTATTAACATATATTTCAATGAATTATATTATGAAAGGCAACTTCTTTCTTGTCTCATCTTTTTTCCCCCAATACATGGGTTTTTTAATGTTAGTGAATGTTACCTGGGAGAGATGGAGTTTCTCTGTATTGATTATGATGCTAATTTTCTGCCTTTTATCTTCTGTTTTATATTTTATGACAATATTAAAATGTTGTTTTTAATTTACAAAATCCAAGATACTTGTATAATCATAATTGATTGTTATAAGTTCTTTCTTTTTGAAAACACAATAAATTTCTTATCTGTCAAATTACTTCTTCTTTGTCCTTAGGCAATTTAGTCATTAACTTCTCATTTTAAATCATAAATTTTTTAAACTTGTACTTTCTCATCAGGGAAGGTGAAACTCAGCATTGGCACATTTTCTTCCACGATTTCATATCTAATATTACATATTTGACTTTTAAGAAAATATCCCCTTTGGATCACAAATGTAGAGAAGGAGTTATATGACTGAAATTTTAAGAGATGAGAAGGAAATAATTTAACTGGAAAATAGAAAGAAGCCATGGAATTTATAAAAATTGAGGCATAGAGAGAAAAACATAAATGGGAACAAAAATAGCTATAATAAGCACAGGATGAAGTAAAAGCACACAAAATATGAGATATGAGAGGCAGCATTAGTATTATCATTTTTCTAGATGATTTAAAGTATATTATTCCATTTAACCCTAAACACATTATCATGAAGAAGAAATTTTTATTCCGATTTTATAGGTAAAGACAAATTTAAAAGTTTGTTAGGGACAATAGGTATTAAATTTTAGGTCTCCCTGAGTCCAAAGTTCACAGCATTCATATTTTTATATTATCTCTCAATTATGCAAAAACTAGGGAAATTATCTATGCTCTATTCCTCCCTCTGTATCACGTAAGCCCTGACAACCGTGAATCTTTTTACTGTTTCCATAGTTTTGCCTTCTCCAGAATATCATATAGTTAAAATCATACACTATATAGCCTTTTTAGTTTCTTGTCTTTCACTTGGTAATTTGCATTCAAGGTCCCTCCATGTGTTTTCATGGCTTAAGAGCTCATTTATTTTTCAGACTGTGTAATATTCCACTGTCTGTATGTACTATAGTTTATCCATTCTCCTACTAAAAGACATCCTGATTATTTTTGACTTTTGGCAATTATAAATACATCTACCACAAATATCCATGTGAAGTTCTTTGTGTAGTTGTAACTTTTTCAATTCATTTGGATGAATACCTAAGAGTGCAATTGTTGAATCATACAGTTGATATTTTGATGGGCTCATTTATGTCCTTCAAGTGGAGTAGCAACTCTATCCTCATTCAGTTACTCTCCTGTCTCTTCCTACATAATCTCCACACTTTTACTGATATTCTTTAAAGGTCAGTTTACAGGAATTTAAATTATCTACCCCCCCCACCCCCACCGGATAGTCCCTCCCCTGAACTTCTCTCACTGGTCAGGCTCTGACACCCCGTACCAGGCTAGGCCTCCCAGGGAATATTCCTTATTCATTCTGCTCAGACCTCCAGCTTTCCTCTACCCTGGTCAAACCTTCCCTCCTCCCCAAGATGCCTACAAGCTTTTCCCCATTTAGTGTGTTTAAGATTGAATTTTTCAGGCAGAGAAGGGAAAGGAAGGAAGAAGGAAAAGACCTTTGCCCAACTTTTAAAGTATGAGTTTCTTAAATGATCTTTCTTAATCTATTGAATTTCTTTTATTCTCCTTTGAACATTGTCCTAGTAGAAGGGGCAAATGGGTTCTTATCTAAAATGTGTTTCAACAATCACTCTATTTACTGATATATCTCCAAACTAAATTGCTAAGTAAGGCAGCATCCTTGTAATGGTTAATTGTATGTATCATCTTGCCTGGGTATAATTATGCCCATGTAGCTGGTAGAACCTTATTTCTGGATGTGTCTGAGAGTGTTTCTGGATGAGAATAGCCTTTGAGTCACTAGGGCGAGTAAAGAAGATTGCCCTCACCAATGTAGATGGGCATATCTCATCCACTGAGGGCCTGAATGGAGCAAAAAGGTCGAGGAAGGGTGGATTTGCGCACTTTGCTTTATCTCTGATATCCCATTTTTCTTGCCCTGGACATTGGAAATCAGCACTCCTGGTTATTGGGCTTTCAGACTCGGGTCAGGACTTACATATTGGCCTCCCTGGTTCTCAGGTCTTGGATTTCAACTGGAACTACACCAACAGCTTTTCTGGGCCTCCAGGTGAGGGAAGATTGTGGGATGTTTTTAGTCAGTTCCTCATTATACATCTCTCTCTATATATATCTATATATATCCAATTGTTTCTGTTCCCTGGAGAACCCTAATACAAACCCTTGAAGCCTCACATTTTGAGTCCAAATGTCAGTTTCACATATCTATTTAGACATCTCAGGCAAATTTCAGAATGTAAGAAACCGTGTCTCTGTAACCTGTCATTGGCATGTTCAGCATTATTTCTTCCTACACCGAAAGCACAAGGTGCTTCCTCTTTTATCCACATCCTTTCTCTTTTTCTACATGAAGCTTTCAGTGGCAGAAAATTTCCCAAAGACCATTGGAAAAATCATGATTTAAATATGAATGTTAATGAGCTCTTAAAATTACACTATAGTGTCATTAATTTGCTTTGAACATGACAGACGCTATCCCTGTCTCTTGATGCTTTCTTCCTCACATTTTAGGATTAGAGTTATCTATATCACTGGAGCATGATGCCTTTTATATCTCCATATTTACTACATTGTTTTATAATTATTTACATTTCTTTTTATGTAATGTATTGCAAATTCTTTGAAAGCAGGTTGTAACATATAACCTTATCTAGTCTGATCCTAGTAAAACCTTTCAGTTGTAGTATATTCTGGATGAATAGCTTAATTTCATTCTTCAAATTAGCATCTTACAAACAAGAACTGCCTTTGCATTACTTTACATATAATATCATTTGTTTTTCGCAATATGGCTCTTTGTTGTCACTGTTTTTGAAATGAGAAAAATCACCCATTAGAGGTGAAGTGATTTGATCAGAATCACAGTTGATTCAAATCCAGAACTATCTGGGTTTAAAGACTATATTCTTAATTTACATGATTTCAGAAACTTCAGATCTACGGGGTCAAAAAATGTTACTGGATTTGTGAATCTGTATTATTATTACTATTATTATTATTGTTTTATACAAAAATTAATAGACTAAATAAATTTAGGGTTAACAGATTAGCAAATTAAAATATAGAACTTCAAGTTTATATTGCATAAGATGTACTAAAAATTGATTTGTTTTGCCTCTGAAATTCCATTGCAACTGGCCATCCTGTGTTTTATTTAGCAATCCTAAAATAAATACCAATGAACAGTCATACTCAGAATAAATATTGTCAGTGTATGAGGACTAAGTATTATGTGAGCAGATATTTTACATCGATAAAAGTTACTGAGTCTTCTCAAGCAAGCATGCACAAAAAAAAGAAAGAAAGATAAGAAAAAGAGAAAAAAGGAATGAAGGAAAAAGCAAAGGAAGTCAAGAAGGAAATGAGGGAGGAGAAAGGCCTGGACGATGGAGGGAACAAGTTAAAAAAAAAGGAGAGGAAACAAGAGAAAGTGATAAAGAAAAGTAAGTTAGTATTAATAATAAATATTTAAAATGCATCACATATGGACACTTAGAAATAATATATTTCTTAGTCCTCTGATTCCTGGAAAGGTTTAATAAGTTAAAAACCTGAAGAGATTTGGTACACAAATGGTACTCATACACAAACTGAGTGTGTGTCAAACTCATACTTCCCATCTCTCACCATTATTGCTTATTATTTCAATCAATGTTTTTACCAGTTGTTCCAATAATGACACCTTCTATGTCATTATTTGGGTCATCCCAATTTTGTTTTTCTTTAGCGTGAGCTAGTGTATGCTTTTCTATATATTTTTTATGTGCTTGAATCTCAACTTGAGGTCTTAGAGTGATATTTTTACAGTGCTTTTCCAACTAACACAAGACATGTGTTGAGCAATTTTCAATATGATCACATCAAGATCATCTCCTTTATACCATGTGAAAATTGCTAGTGCTTTTTAATCAATTTATTTATTTATTTGGCCTGGTTTAAAATCACAACTACCTTATTCTAAAATACATTACATGTACAATATCCTGTTAATTTAGACCAAAATATATAATTTCAAAGTTAATTTATACCATAGAAAATATTTTTAAAGTTAATGTTCATTAGACTCAGTCAACATCTTTCACAACTGCTTAATTTTTCTAATTGAAAAAAATAACCTTTAAAAATTTTCTTATTATAATCAAAGTATACATTGTCTTCTTTTTTTCTTTCTGAAAAAATCAGCTAGATTTATAATGGAATAATAAGTTACTTATTTTTCTGCTTCATTATTAAACATTTAATTATCACAAAGCTGCTATTAGAAAAATTTAGAAATTCAGGGCTTTGAACTAAAAAGTCTGTGATACAAAGAACAACAAACTTATGTGAATATGTAAAGATTATAATTCTCCATCAGCTGTGTCATCCTGGATTATTCATTTAAAACCTCCGTAGCTTTGTCTTTATATCTAAGAACTAAGATTTTTAAAGTAATTGATTTAACTTTTTCTTTCCATCTCAACTCATTTTGTGGCTTTTGAAGATTAAGCTAATATATTTCTATATTTTTGTTTAATTCAGTCAATATGGATGATTTGGGGCCATATATATATATATATATATATATATATATATATATATATATAAATTTTAGTTGTGGATTTACCCATTATGTCTTAGAATGAGGCAAAACAAATTTAATATATAGTAAAGAGATGCTGATGAAACTCTTTAAATTTCCTGGGTCTTAGTTTTCTTTTCTTTAAGTGACTGTGGTTTGGTTGAGTTAGATATTCATGGTCCTTTCTTGAGTCATAAATAAAATAAATAAAATATGTAGTTGCCAAATCACCACTTTATTCTGTGATGTATAGACACAGCCATTAACTACAAGCACAACATGAAAGAAATGATCCACAGTGAGGTGGTGTGGGCCACCTTAAATCTGAGGGAAATGCATTTTAAACAATGAAATCTAATAAGCTTGAAGTTCATAAAATAACTGGAAGAAAGCCATGCATGTGAGCAAACTTTCAATTTAGGCATGGAAAACTATGGATGCTGCAGTGTTTGTACACTGGCCAAAGAAGGAAAATCATTAGGCAGTATCATAAAACTCCCCTAATCCATAAAATGCCACTATTTTATTCCTGCAAACAGAAATTTCACTGTTGTTTTTTTCCTGTTGCATTTTATGGCACAAGATTCTTTTATGGTACCTTATATATTTAAAACCAGTTTCTTTAAAGATTTTTTTTTCTAATACTTTATCTTTTGAAAATATTGTTTCTCAGAATGGAATAATCAGTGTTTCAAAGCAAAATGTTCTCTATTATATAATGGGAAGATTTTCAGAAAAAAAGAAATACAGTTCTTGTTCAATAAGAGACCATCATTATAATGCCTACAATAGACTAATGAGACTGATAGTTTAATATTTACTTATTTATTTTTTCAATTTTTAAAATATTTTATTGTTTTCTTTCAAGCACACTTTCCTCATTTACTTTTGAAAGGGCTTATACAAATTTATCTCCATTATGTAGGAAATACTGCAAAGATATCTTTTGTAAACACTTGTTAACATTCAGGTACTTTGGTTGACATCTCTGTGATCTTCTTCACAAGAACATTCATGAATCTTGTGGCACTATAAATCTCTTAAGTATAAGTAATCAGGTGCTGCACATTAACACTCCTGCCGTCAGTGTTTCTGTAAGTTTGATTCTGACAGCCCTTTTTGTGCTAATATTGGTAGAATTAGAAACATTCATTAAAATACTTTTTGTCTTTTTAATCAATGATGTAATTTTAATACAATCAATATTTCTCTTCGAAAATATAATGGTAATATAATCATATAAAGCCAGGGAAAATTTTGTTAAACATCATATCTTTTCTAGGGTATTGATCGCCATTTGCATAAGCAGGAAGTCCCAGAAAATTCAATTTATTTTATCAATCTCATAAAAGTCTAGGTTTTTTTATGTCAGCTGAAGTGGTAGTGGACATCTCTTGTGCTTCAACTTCTCTTTTCAAGATAGCTATTTACTCCAGCTGTTGCTATAGTAACAAGATGTGTGCTGACAGTATTTCGCCTTTGCTGCGATTAGCATATTTCTCACTTTCTTTTCTAAAACTTGTTTCCTACCATGACATGGGATGGCCTAGAACATATACACATATACTGATGCATTGTACAAACTTCAGAATTTTAACTACCTTAACTCCCTGTTGGGTGAATCTTGTAAAATGATGCTGGGGAGATAGTGTACCTATCTTTTCTGTTTCTGAGGAAGAAAAGTCAGAACATATCCCAGATGGCTGCTCAGTGAGTTCCTTGCTTGATACCCCCTCACTCTTAGTGACAAGAAGCTTGATAACTCACTATTTCTCCCTTTCTTCTATCTTTTACCCTTCTAGTTGTACACTGTTGTTTCCATAGATTACATGCCAATATAAATTGCACAAGACTCTTTCCTCAGGCTCAAGATTTTGAAGTCAACTGATCTAATATAGACCTTAGAAAAAATATTTTCATAATGACATTCTATAATAAGATTAATTACAGTAAAAGCAGTGATCATATATAACCATTGGGATCATAAATTGAGTAGATAAAATCCCAAGAATTATGTATTATCATAATACACAAGATTTCATTGGTGATGAATTGGGATATTTTGCATGTAGAATTTTGGCTTATGAGGTAGTAGTGGTACTAATACAGAAATGGAAAAGTGGTAAGTTAAAAGACTGTGGAGTTGACTGAATTTTGTTAATAGCTCCCAAAAGCATGCATATACATATATATGCATATACACCTATATATATATGTGTGTGTGTGTGCATGTATGCAAATATGTTTTGAATTAATTTATAATTTTGCCCCATAACATGGGAGCAAGAAACGTTAATATTTTAATTTCAATTTGTGTGTGTGTTTGTGGGTATATAGATAGATAGATAGATACTATCTTACTAAATTTGAATGATATGCGATTTTACAACTTCATCTTCCATCGAGTGACAAATGAGAATATTCCAAAATTTTAAATACACTAGAACACCAAGGGAAGATTAAATGCACGATGTCTTAAAAAACAAAAGTATTTAAAATAATATGAAGACTAGTTATGATTAATGATTTTAGTGCCATTTGACATTTACTGGCTTAAAGATTAAAATATTGTAACAAAAATAGAAACTATAACAATGTTGGTTCTACCAATCCATGAGTATGGAATGTTTTTCCATTCTTTTATGTCATCTATGATTGCTTTCATCAGTGTTTTTTAGGTATCCTTGTAGAGACTTTCCACCTCCCTGGTTAAATATATTAGTAAGTATTTTATTTTATTTATAGCTATTGTAAATGTTATTGAGTCATTGATTTGACTCTTAGCCTAATTATTATTAGTATATAGAAATGCTACTAATTTGTGTACATTGACTTTGTAACTGATAAATAAAATTACTAAATTTATTTATCAATTCTAGGAGTCTTTTGGTGGAGTCTTCAGAATTTTCTAGATATAGGATCATATCATCAGAAAAGAAGGATAATTTGACTTCCTCTTTCCCAATTTGAATGCCCTTTAATTCTTTCTCTTGCCTGACTGCTCTGGCTCTGACGTCTAATACTATATTGAATAGTAGTGGTAACAGCGGGAACACTATCCTGTTCTAGTTCTTAGAGGGAATGTTTTCAACTTTTCCCCATTTAGTACAATGTTTGCTATGGATTTGCCATATATAGGTTTGATAATTTTGAGATATGTTCATTCTTTGTCTAGTTTATTGAGGGTTTTTCTCATGAAAAGTTTCTGGATTGTATTGAATGCTTTTTCCGCATCTATTTAGGTGACCATATAGTCTTTGTTTTTGCTTCTGTTTATATGGTAAATCACATTTATTGATTTACATTTGTTGAACCATCCTTGCATCCCTGGGATGAACCCCAATTAATCATGGTGAATTTTCTTACAGATTCAATGCAATTCTCATCAAAATGCCAACATCTTATTTCACAGATCTAGAAAACATAATCTTAAGCGTCACTTGGAACCTTAAAGGAGACTGAATAATCAAAGTAATCTTAAGCAAAAAGAACAAATCTGGAGGTATCACATTATATGACTTCAGATTATTCTGCAAGGCTATAGTAAACAAAATAGCATGGAACATAAAAATTAGAGACATATATCAATGGAACAGAATAGAGAACCAAAAAATAAAACTATATAGCTATGACCAAGTGATCTTCAACAAAGCAGACAGAAATATACACCGGGGAAAGGTTGCCTTGTTCAACAAATGGTATTAGAAAAATTGGATAGCCATATGCATAGAAATGAGACAAGGCCCATATCTCTTGCCATATACAAAAATTAATTCAACATGGATTAATAACTTAAATATAAGCCCTGAAACCAGAAAAATTATAGAAGAAAACAAGAAAAACTCTTCTAGACATAGGCTTAAGCAAAGAATTTATAACTAAGAACCCAAAAGAAAGTACAGCAGCAACAAAAATAAATCATTAGGACTTAATTAAATTTAAATTTCTGCACAGAAAATAAGATATATTAACAGACTAACCAGGCAACCTATAAAGCAGCAAAAAATATTCATAAACTATACATCCAACAAAGGACTAATTTCCAGAATCTATCAAAGAACTCAAACAAACAGCAACTAAAAAACAAGCAATCCCATTCAAAAGAAGGCAAAAAGACATAAATGGATTTTTTTTCAAAGGAAGATATATAAATAGCTAAAAGACATATGAGAAGAGGTTCAGTCACTAAGTGTCGGGAAAAGCAAACTGAAACCACAATGGTATGTCACCTTGCCCCTTTTAAAATGACCATTATTAAAAAGTCAATAAACAACAGATGGTAGCATGGATGTGGTGGATGGAACCAGTACACTTATGCACTGTTGGTGGTATTGCAAATTAATATGACCTCTATGGAAAAAGTATAGAAATCCCTCAAAGAGCTGAAAGTAGACCTACCATTCAATCCAGCAATCCCACTACTGGATATCTACCTAAAGGAAAAGAAATCATTTTATCACAAATACACTACACCCCAATATTTACTGCAGCACAATTTACAATTGCAATGACATAGAATCAACCTAAGTGCCCATCAATACATGAGTGGATAAAGACAATGTATTATATGTATACCTTGAAGTACTACTCTACCATAAGAGAGGATGAATTAATGCCTTTTTCAGCAACTTGGATGGAACTAGAGACCATTCATCTAAGGGAAATATCCCAGGAATGGGCAAACAAATGCCACATGTCTTACTATTAAGTGGGAGCTAAACGATGGATGCACATAGGTGCAAAAAGTTGTGAAGGGCATTGGAAACTAAAAAGGGGAGAGGATGAGGGAGGTGATAAGGGAGTGAGGGATAAAAACTTACCTATTGGGTAGAATGAACCCTGTCCTGGTGGTGGGCACACTGAAAACCCTGACTTCAACACAATAGAGTGTATCATGCAACAAAAACTTTTGCCCCCCTCCCCTTAATATTTTGAAATAAATAAAAGAAACTGTCAAACTATCTTCCAGGGTGGCTATATCACTTTTCATTTCCACCGCCAGTGAATAAGTGTTCCTTTGGCTCTATATCTTCACCAGCATTTGATGTTGGCAGGTATTGAAATAGGATTGAAAGCAATAGGTGTTATACTTATAACCCTCTTTGGTGTTTATACATCAAACACCATGGAAGTTTGCATATAATACAGAAACAAGTACATTCTTGTTTTCTTACACAAGTATTGAAACCAAAGTATGTGCAATGTATATTAATCATACTAAACTTTGATCAATTAATTTAAGAGTGAGAAAAAGTCAATGCTTTTGGATTACATTTCTGAACATTCTGAATAGCTATATCAAATGAATGAGAGCTTAGCAATAAGATGAAGAGAAGACTTAAACTAAATATTTATTAAACCTTTAATTTTTTGAGTCAAGATCTTTTTAAATTTCCCATGTAATTTAAAAAAGACCTATACAAATACTAAAGATCTGTTATGATAGAATTGTTTGACAGATCGATGATATATTTTATAAACATTTTCTTATAGGTAAACATTTTATCATTAATTTTATCTGAATTTCCTGCACAATTTCTTACATATTCATTTATTTGTCCTACTTAATTTCTCATCTTTACTAAGTTCAAAGGAAATAGTCTTCAAATTTAAAAAAAAATGCACTGACTTAAAAATACTTTCTCCAAATATTCCAAAGATTTCATATTGTCAACATATAAACAACATCTTTAAACAAAGATAAGCTCCTTAAAAAATGTTTAAAGGCAGTTTTCTATTATCCATTACATTTCTATCACTAAAAGTGCAATTTCCCTAAAAATATGTCTCCTGAAATCTCCATTTTCATCCTATTTTCATTCTATTCAGTCATAAATTGTCATTGGAGGAATTATGTTCTCATTGTAGGTGAGATTTCTCAGTGCTTTTATCTTACTCATAATGTTATTGATGACATTCTATACATCAGTAGAATAAAATATTCCATCACCAAAATCACAGAAGAATATGTTACTTAGTTTTTTAAAAAAAGTCAATATCACTTATTTTAGGGGAAAAATCCACCATAGGCATATAAAACACATTCTACTATTTAATGGATTTTTATAACTAATCCATGAATTTGAATATGTAGTTATAATTTAAGAAATTTAAGTTCATGAACTTTCCCCATTCATTATTCAAGAATATTTATTATGCAAGATAAAGCAGAGTTTCTTTCTAAAACATACATAAAATTAATTTTTAAAGCATCATTCTGATCTTTGAGTGACTATATAATTTACTTTATTTCAGAGTTTCTATAAATTATATGGTTGCTTTATTAAGTAAATATCTAAATTGGTGACTGATTTTAAATGTACAGTCAACCCTGAAACAAAGAAGGGTTTGGGGCAGTGAACCCCTGGATAGTCAAAATTCACATATAAGTTTTTATTTCCCCCAAAACCTAACCACTAATAGCCTACTATTGACTGGAAGCCTCACTGATAACAAATAGTAGATTAACACACCTTTTGTGTGTTAATTATATTATACACTGTATTCTTACAACAAAATAAGCTAGAGAAAAGACAATTTATTTTATATTCATTAGGTGGAAGTGGAACATCATAAAGGTTTTCATTCTTATCATCTGGGGTTGAAGAAGTGGAAAGGGTGGAAGGGGAGGCAGGAAAGGCAGATACACTCAGTGCAAATGTATGGAAATGCATCATAAATTCTATGTGACTTTTTGCTTTTTCATATGTCTAAAAATGTTTCTACACCATACCAGTCCTTCTTACACCATTTGCTTTAATATCAGAGACCAATTCATAGAAGGGTCTATGTTGCAAAAAAAAGTCAAAAAATAGACATGAATGATTGAAATCCCTCTGCCAATTAGTTTTCTGCCATTGTACATCTTCTTCCTCATCACCTGGCACTGGTTCAGAACCACTCATCCTCATCAAGTAATCTTCTGTTAATTTCTCTGGTTGGGTATATATTAGTTTCTGAATTTCTGCAGCATCCATACCTTGAAACACTTCACCCCCAACCTTTTTTTTTTGTCATATCCACAAACTCTTTTATGATTTCCTTGATTGGCTCTGTCACAAATCCTGTGAAGTCATGCACAACATCTGACACTATTTTCTCCACTAGGAATTTATTACTTTGAGCTTGGGCAGTTTTAGGTCTTTTCCCATAACAAGGATGGCATTTTCAATGAAGTAAATCTTCCAAACTGTCATGATACTCTTGCTATAGGGGTTCTCTTTCATTGCATTGACAATCTTTTCCATAGAGTATCATGTGCAATGAGCCACAAATGTTTTTATGACCCCTGGATCTCGAGGATGAATTGGAAACGCTGTATTTGGACAAAAGTAGTCCATTTCAGTACCTTTGATGTTGAAATCATGAGAATCTGGGTGGCCAGAGGGTTTGTTCAATATCAAAAGAAGTTTAAAAGGCAGTAAGCTAACTGGTAAGCTACTTTCAGTGGCAAAGCATTAATGGAACCAATCTAGAAAAAGGATTCTCACTGTCCAGGACTTCTTTTCGTACAATCAAAAAACAGGTAGGTATATATAGCAAACTGGTAGGTGATATAGCACCTCTTGTATTATCCTGGATAGAGCTGGAGCCCATTCTACTAAGTGAAGTATCCTAAGAATGGAAAAACAATTTGATCATGTCCCATTTATTTATTTTTGTTGCTGCTGTGATTGCCTTTGGGGACTTCTTCATAAACTCTTTGTCTAGGCCAATGTCTAGGAGAGTGTTTCCAACATTTTCCTCTAGAATTCTAATAGTTTCGTACCTTAGGTAAGTCTGTTATCCAGCGTGAGTTGATTTTTGTGAAAGGTGAAAGGTGTGGGTCCTGCTTCAGCCTTCTACAAGTGGCTATCCAGTTTTCCCAGCACCATTTATTGAAAAGGGATTCTTTTCCCCAGTGTATGTTTTTGTCTGCTTTGTCAAAGATTAATGGCTGTATGAGGATGGTTTTATATCAGGATTCTCAGATCTGTTCCACTGGTCAATATTCCTATTTTTGTGCCAATACTAGATTGTTTTAATTACTTCAGCTTTGTAGTATAGTTTGATATATGGCATATTGATACCTCCCATTTTGTTCTTGTTGCCTAGGATTGCTTTTGATATTCGGGGTCTTCTCTGATTCCAACTAGTTCAACCTCTGTGGAAAGCAATATGGAGATACCTTAAAGCAATACAAGTGGATCTACCATTTGATCCAGCAATCCCATTACTGGGCATCTACCCAAAAGACCCAATGACACTCTACAAAAAAGACACCTGCACACGAATGTTTATAGCAACACAATTCATAATTGCAAGGCTGTGGAAACAGCCCAAGTGCCCATCAATCCAAGAATGGATTAATAAAATGTGGTATATGTATACCATGGAGTACTATTCAGCTTTAAGAAACAATGGTGATATAGCACATCTTATATTTTCTTGGTTAGAGCTGGAACCCATACTACTAAGTGAAGTATCCCAAGAAAGGAAAAACAAACTCCACATATACTCACCATCAAACTGGTATTAACTGAGCAGCACCTAAGTGGACACATAGGAACTACAGTAATTGGGTATTGAGCAGGGGGGAGGGGGGCAGGTATATACATACATAATGAGTGAGATGTGCACAATCTGGAAGATGGTCATGCTTGAAACTCAGACTTGTGGGGGGAGGGGAGGAAGGGCATTTTTTTGAAACCTTAAAATTTGTACCCCCATAATATGCTGCAATAAAAAAAATGGAAAAACAAGCACCACATGTATTCACTATCAAATTGGTATTAACTGATCAACACTTATGTGCATATATAGTAGTAACATTCATCGGGTGTTGGGCAGATGGGAGGGGTGAGGAGAGAATGGGTATATTTACACCTAATGGGCGTGGTACCCACCATCCGGGGCATGGACACGCTTAAAGCTCTGACTTAGGTGGGACAAGGGCAATATACGTAACCTAAACATTTGTACCCTTGTAATATGCTGAAATAAAAAAAAAATTAAATGGTAGCTAATATTTATCTTTTCTCTTCAGGTCTCGGGTTTAGCAGCTTTATAGACCAGGCAAGTTCTGATCATAAACCTGAGGGCATTTGCACATAGAAGTAGACTTAGACTATCCTTTCCTGCCTTAAATTCTGGTGCTCACTTCTTATCCTTACTAATAAATATCCTTTATCACATTTATTTTCCACAATAGGGCACTTTAGTCTGCCTTCAAAATATTTTCTGGCAGATATTCATTCTCAATGGTTTTATTAATGGCATCTGGGAACTTGTCTGCTGATTCTTGGTCAACAGAAACTGCTTCTCCTGTTAGCTTGATATTTGAAAAGAGAAACCTCTTTTTAAAAGTATCAAACTATCCTTGGCTGGCATTAAACTATCCAGCTTTATATTCTTCACCTTCTTTTTGCTTTAAGCTGCCATATAATGACTTTGTTATTTCTTGAATCATATTAGGATATATAGGTATCTCTTTCTTACAGCAATCCTGCACCTGCATAAAAGTTGCATTTTCAATATGAGATAAAAATGTATTTTGCAAAAAGTACAAGGTTTTTGCCTCCTGGAATAGCTACAGTGACAGCTTCATGAATTTCTCTTTTCATTTTTCACAATGTTCTTATGCTAAATTTGTTTATCTTAAAATGGAAGGCAACCATACCTACAGACCTCAATCTATGGTGCATGTCAAGCAAATCAACATTTTTCTGTAATGTCATCACTTTTCTCTGCTTCTTGGGGACACTTCCAGCATCAACAGTGGCATTCTGCAACTAGCCATGATAATTCACACACTGATCTTTCCATACCTCTGAGAAGGGAGTCACTAACTACCACAACTTTTCTATTTCTGTTACATACAGGTTTCCTCAGAAATTCTGTTGCAGATATGGGAAATAACATTCATGCTGTATCAGGCAGGTGGGAGGGGGAGGGGGAATAGTAAATCCACACCTAATGGATGCAGTGCGTGCTGTCTGGGGGATGGGCACGCTTGTTGGGCGGTACAAAAGCAATTTATGTAACCAAAGCATTTGTATCTCTATAATACTCTGAAATAAAAAAATTAAAAATTAAAAAAGTGGAATTTTGTATGGTTTCCATGCTATTTTCCAGGATTTGCAGTGTTTTCTATTGCACTAAACACACGGAACCATGAGAGATCACTTTTTGCTATTCACTGTACAGATGGACTGCTCATGCAGAAAGGATTAGTGTCACTTGGCATTTTAAGCAGACACAACACTTGAATTCACAGTAGGTGGCTTTAAACTTATAACAGTACAGTATGTACTATAGTTAATTTTACGCAGAAATGACTTATTTCTTGTTTATATATCTCTATTATATATAGTGCCATCTATAGTCTGTGTTTGTAATTTGGATGAATTTTAACTTTTTATAATAATTTTTTGTATCTTTTATGGTAGTAAATGAAGTAGACTAGTATTCACATATATTTTTTGCAATCATGACATACCTAACTTAAATTTTCTTACATAAATATATTTTAATTAATTTTTTAAATTTTTAATTAATTAATTTTATTTTAGCATATGATAGGGGTACAAATACTTAGGTTACATATATTGTCTTTGTCCCATCCAAGTCAGAGCTTCAAGCATGTCCATCTCCCAGATAGTGCACACCACACCCATTAGGCATGTACATAACCATTCCCTTCTGCACCCTTCAGTCTACCCGACACCCAATGAATGTTACTACTATAAGTGCACTTAAGTGTTGATCAGTTAATACCAATTTGATCGTGAGTACATGTGGTGCTTGTTTTTCCATTCTTGGGATACTTCACGTAGGAGAATGGGCTCCAGCTCTATCCAGGATAATACAACAGGTGCTAAATCAGCATTGGTTTTTGTGGCTGAGTAGAACTCCATGGTATGCATATACAACACTTTATTAATCTACTCTTGTTTTGTTGGGCACTTGGGTTGTTTCCACATCTTTGCAATTGTGCTGCTATAAACATTCAAGTGCAGATGTCTTTTTCATAAAACGTCTCTTTTCCTTTGGGTAGTTGCCCAGTAATGGGATTGCTGGATCAAATGGCAGTTCTACTTTTAGCTCTTCGAGGTATCTCCATATTACTTTCTATAGAGATTGTACTAGTTTGCAGTCCCACCAGCAGTGTATGAGTGTTTCTAGCTCTCTGCCTCCACACCGACATTTATTGTTTTGGGACTTTTTGATAAAGGCCATTCTTACTGGAATTAAGTGATATCTAATTGTGGTTTTCATTTGCATTTCCCTGATGTTTAGAAATGTTGAGTATTTTTTTCATATATTTGTTAGCCATTAATCTGTCTTCTTTTGAAAAGTTTCTGTTCATGTCTTTTGCCCACTTTTCAATGGGATTGTTTGTTTTTCTTCTTGATGATTTTCCTGAGTTGTACATAGATTCTAATTATCAGCCCTTTATTGGATGTGTAGCATGTGAATATTTCCTCCCATTCTGTAGGCTGTCTATCTGCTTTTGTGATAGTTTCCTTGGCTATGCAGAGCTTATTAATTTGATCAGGTCTCATATACTTATTTTTTGCTGTGGCTATGATTGCCTGTGAGGTCTTCTTCATAAATTCTTTGCCTAGGACAGTTTCTGAAGAGTTTTTCCATCATTTTCTTCTAGAATTCCTAAAGTTGCATGCCTTTGGTTTAAGTAAATTATCCATGTTCAATTAATTTTTGTGAGTGATTAGAGTTGCAAACCCTGTTTCAGTCTTCTATGTGTGGCTATTCAATTTTCCCAGCCCCATTTATTGAATACAACTCATTTCCCCTTTGTTTGTTTTTGTTTGCTTTGTGAAATATCATATAGGTATATGAGGATTGTTTTATACCTGAGTTCTTGGTTCTGATCCATTGGTCTATGTGTCTGTTCTCCTGCCAGTGTCATCCTGCTTGTAGTATAGTTTGAGGTCTGATAAAGTGATACCTTCCCATGTATTCCTTTTTACTTAATGTTGTTTTGGCTATTCAGGGTCTTATCTGATTCCATACAAAGCATAGAATTATTTTTCTGAGATCTGTGAAAAATGACATTGGTATTTTAATTGAGATTGCATTGAATTTGTAATTCATTTTGGGTAGTATAATATTTTAACAATATTGATTCCATAAGCATGATATGTTTTTTTATTTGTTTATGTCCTCTGTTATTTCCTTCCTCAGAGTGTCATAGTTCTCCCTGTAGATGTCTTTCATCTCATTGTCTAAATATATTGTTAGGTATTTAATTATCTTTGTTGCCACTGTGAAAGATATTTTGTCTTTGATTTCATTCTCAGCTTGACTGTTTTTGTTGTATATTGATGTTACTGATCTGTGTATCTTGAATTTGCGAATTGAAACTTTCTGAATTTATTTATTAAACCAAGTAGTCTCTTGGCAGAATCTCTGGGGTTTTCTAGATATAAGATTATATCATCATCAGGGAGCAATAGTTTGACCTCCTCTTCCCCCATTTGGGTACCTTGATTTCCTTCTCTTGCCTGAGACTGCCTCTGGAATTACGCCTCAGTCCTTGTGTCCAATCCACTAGCATGCATCTCCACGGGCTGCTGGTGGGTAGGGGGATCCCTAGTTGTGGACACCTGTGCCACCACAGGAACCCCAGGGGAAAGAGGAAGGCCTCTCCGCCCACAGGGGCCTCTGCCAGGGGCATGCCCCTGCTGGGGAGAAGCGGCCACTCCTCAGTTCCTTGGCTCAAGCTGCCCTCCCTATTGTCATGAGTGAGGGGAGGGACCAGTGCTCCCCTCAGCCGGTGTACCTGAGGCATTCAGCTGTCATGAAAACCAGGGCACAGGCTAATTCACTCTAAGTGCCACATCCCTACCCAATA
The DNA here is from genome assembly GCA_008750895.1 of Mirza zaza. NCBI lineage: Eukaryota > Metazoa > Chordata > Mammalia > Primates > Cheirogaleidae > Mirza > Mirza zaza. The sequence continues at coordinate 151,062 of VSMD01028680.1, forward strand.
TGGCAGTTCTCCAGCAGAGGTGGGGACGGGCATGCTTACAGGTCCCTATTCCTCAGCACCCCTCCACACTCTCCCGTTGGATATGTCTGTGAGCCCTTCCTCACCACCTGAATTCAAGACTGATATCTCTCCCCTGTGACTCCCTGCACTGCTCTTGTGTCCAGGGTGCACAAGGTCCAGCCTGCCTGTCTAAGCCACCAGCTCATGATCCCACCAAACACCTGCGGGCAGGAAGCTTGCTAACTGCTGCTCTCAGTTGTGGGCTGGGCTAGGAACGTGCACCCAATGTAGAGAGCACCCGTTCCTGTGCTTCTCGGTTCAGAGAATTCTCACAGTTGCAGGAGGGATGGTGGTGGCCGGGGGAGGGGCTATGGCTACCACCTGGCCTGAGATAAAATTATTCTCTTTGATGCCATGATTGTAGGAGGTGCAGAAGAGGAAGTGTCTAGGTGTAGCAAGGCTGGCACTTTGGTGTCCCGTGGCACTCTCCCATGGAGTGTCCCTTTTGAACGCCCAAACTCCTGGGGTTCGCTGGTTCACCCCGCCATTCCTATTTAGCCACTGTGCCAGGAATCATGGAGGGTAGCAGCGCCTCTGATATGTTTTATGTCCCACTGTTCACCAAAGGTACCCAGGCGCGGGAGGGGAGGTCACCGTTATGCTTCCACTGGGCTCCAATCCTCTCTGAGTTTGGTCTGCTCCACTGTCTTCTGTCTTTTTTTTCAGCTTCCTAGTTTTGATAGGCTGAGTGCCGGTTGTCTGTCCCTAAGATCCACACCTGAGCGGCAGCTGCTCTCCACTCTCCTCAGTCCAACATTCTACCTACAGCCAGGATGATCCGACAAGCCAAGGTAATTTCTAGTTGCCCATCTTGGCTCACCCCAAAAACTAATATTTTAATAAAATATTTTCAGTATAATCATGAATTGGTTCGTAATTATAACAAATGCTAGCAAAAAAGTGTCTTTTAAACTTATTGAATAATCAGTTTTGATTTAAGAGCTGCTATAAGAATGCCAATGTGAAATTTAATGTACAAAAGTAGATTTTGCTCAATCATAGGTATCAGATTTTAGTTCTGCAATAATCATGTAATAACGTATTCATTTATTTATTTTATTGTTTTTGTTTTTAATTTTTAATACATGAAATCGATAAAAATCTCAAAATGCAAGACTAGTCGAAAATAATCCTCAAAATCTGATACACTTATTTCCAAAGGAAGTAATTGTGAAACATTGTAAATATTTATGAATATACATATTATATATATATATATATATATATATATATACTAATACCGTGTTTGTGTATGTGTATGTGTGCCTAAAGAAGGGCTCGGACATCTTGAATTTTTTTAATGAAAAAATGTACCTGGGAAATTGTTTCAACTTAGTATATACAGAATTGCCAACACACCTACTAACCATGCATTAACATGCCCATTTCCCTACCTATATATTTTAAAAATATATATACAATAAATCTTTAAGGATGAAAGACATAGAAGAGTATCATGGTTCATTTAATTTAAATAACCAAGGCATAATACATGTTTAAATCTCAGGAGATTTAAATGGTTTTTCTTGAATCAAGTGCCAGAGATTGATTCTAAAATATTCATGTCTGAGAACTTGGCAAGGTCTGTGATCAGAGCAGTTAAGAAAGTTCATGTGTTAGAATCATGAAGCAGAGTTCTGTTACTGTTCTCTTAAATAAACCCCATCTTCTTGACTTTATTACCTTCTGTCCAATCAACACTTGTAGATTTAAAACATTTCTGGTCTGTTTTATTAACCCCCATGATTGTAGGCAAGAAACACCTTCTTGAGATAGTGTAAAATTTTGTCAAAAGAAAAAAGAAAAGAAAAACTAGTTGCTGAAGACCTATGATACCAGCCTATTTATCAGCAATAATAACTGTTAGACACTTTTCACAGGAAAGAGAATATGATCTAATGATTTATTAACATTTAAGCTACTAGCTTTTTTATTATCTATTTTTTTATGTTTTAAGCTACTCCTGTGTTTGCCAGTATATTTAGGTAGAAGATGTTTATGGTTAACATCCATCCAAATGTACTATATTGGTTCATATATATGTTGTTGTTGCTTCCATGGTGTGGTGTACAAACTGTAAAGTGGTTTGCAATGATCCATGCCTTTTATTATTCATGACTTTGTACAACTGTAGTGTTTTGAATGTGGATTGGATGTGGCAATTTTGATTTGTTTTTAAAGAAGATAATATAGAAAAAGTAATGACATGTCAATTTTGAGATTAGGGTAGAAGGACTGTGTCTCTCTTTTTGCTTGCCACCCCCACTCCACCCCCACTCCCTCACTCTTCTGTGGGAAGCAAGCTGCCATATTGCAGATAGCATTATAAAAAGACAAGCAGGACAAAGAACCAATATCTTTGTCAAATAGCCAGGTACGTCCTGGGGCCTGCTAACAGCCACTTCAGGAAAATTGGAAGTGGATCTGACACCTAGACTACAACCTTGTGGGCAGCCCTGAGCAGAGACACTCAGCTAACACCTGCTGAATTTCTGACTCACAGAAACTGTGAGATAATAAGTGTATCTTGTTTTGAACCACTAACTTTTGAGGGGATTTGCTATACAAAAATAGATAACTACTATATATAGGAACAGGTGTTGTGGTGTTCTTTAGGAACGGTATATAAAAAACAGAAGAGAACAAGAATGAGAGAGCCACAGTGAGTGAAAAGAGAGACAAAAAGAAGCTAAATATGTACTTCTCATCTAACACCTAAATAAAAAATGTCCTGAAAGGAAAGAATCAAATAACACTTAGAACATTTTAATCTAATAAAAGTGTTGTTTTTCATTAGATACCCAGTAGTCCTTTTTGCTTATTTCAAATTTTCTTACTAGAGATTCTTAGAAGACAAGGAAAAGTATAGAGACATAGTCATTGCATAATTCACAACATCCATAATACTTGTACAGGTTACTTACTGTAAGAGATAAATCTGAATTTTTTCCATGTAAGGTCTCTGAAGCCATCTATTATTTGTCTTGGGTTTCCTCATTATACTATCTCATAGTTTGGAATGCAATTATAGATGATCAGATATGTTTGTTGAATTAAATAACAAGCACACATATTCCTAAGATTTATTCTTTTCCTAATTTTTTGTGCTTTTTAAAAAGTGGACCAAACAGCTCAAAAATTTTCCTAGAAAATGTAAAAATATTCATTACATATATGAAGTTTATCAATGAATGCAGCTTTAAATTGTCTTGTTGTCTTTGTGTGGATGTTTAATTGATTATACAATAGGTAGTATGCTTAAATATTTTGAATTCATTTTCATGTTAGCACAGTTTGCTCCAAATACACTGTGAAACTTAATGCAGCATAATGATTTACACTTCCTTAGCCTCACTACTCATAACACAGATCAGTTATCAGTGCATTTTAATATAGTAAAAGTTCCATTAACAAGAGTATATATACTATTATTAGGTGAAAATATTATCCAAAAGATTTTGTTCTAGTGTGTTCTATAAATATTGTATCAAATAAAGGTTTAGGTCATACTGAAATAAAAGTAGATGATAGCAAACTAATACTTCTCTTCTGGGAATAATCTAGCACTTAATCTTTAATTATGAAGAAACTGCTATCGCATTTATTCTTTTCATGCATCTTCCCTTACTGGAACATCCACTGCCAGCACATAATGCATTGCTATCCACACAAAAACAGTAAATGTTTGTAAGCCAGCCCATTCTAAGCTGCTTCATTTAAAAAAAAATGTATTTTGCCACCATATTATTACCATTAAGTTAAAAATATAGAGAAAAAATGGGCATATCCTTAAGCAAAGGAGATATTTTATAATTATCTGATAAACATGAACAAAATAGATCTCCAATTCTCTTTTTTCAGCTCTAAATTAGGTTTTCATTCCTGATCTAATTTAGCTTTCTATTTCTACAGAAATTTTTGAGATAACGTTTCAACTCTCCACTTCACTTAGTCTATCAAGTCCAATCTTATCAGTATAATGAAGACCATACTTATTAAAGCACATCAAAATCAGATCAAGCAGAATAATCTTTTTTTTATTTTGCTACTTGTCTACATGACAGCACCATTCAGTAGGGACCTAGTAATTCTGTTCATGCAGTTCATTCCCTTGTAACATGAAGTAAAACTCATATTCAGGGAATGCTTTGATAGAGCTAATCTGGCTGCAGTTTTAGAGATAGCTCCCAAATCAACCTACCAAGAATATTTTAATTTACTTTTCTTCTAAATATTCACTTATACTTTCTGTCCCTTTTTTTGGAAAAAATACTCCGTTTGACTAAATATTTTGAACTCAAAATTAATATGTTGATACCTGCATTGATGTGAATAGCATAGACTAATACTTTTAAATACATTTGTTTTCATTTCTCCAAATTATGCATGTTTGTAATGTGATTGAATTTTATCCAATTGTTTAATTTTTCAATTGTGGCATATTTATCTTGTATGCTGTACATTTGTCAATTTCCTTTTGAAAAATTTGTTTACTCTAGTGTGTACAGCATTGGAGATAAAATAATTCTAGGCTAAGAGATTAATTTTTCCTCTTTCAAGCTTTCCCAGTTACAAGTGAGTAGTATTGATCTATACTTGCTTGACCAAGCAGAGACTCTCTCTTCCAGGACTTTATATCCTTTGCAGGTGACATAAGGATAGGAGTAAGAAATGTAGGTCACTCATCACAGAAAAACTGAGCTGATCACTTGTTTCTTTACAAACTTACCTGCTATATTTCCTACTCCCTAGATAGCAGGAACTTCCTGCCTAATCTCAAAACCAAACCTGCAAACTATCATCTGGCTTTACTTCCTTAATATATTTCTTATCATGTCCAGTTTTTTAGAGTCAATAGCTGTTAAGTTTAATCGAGAAACATAAGTGATGTAGAATGTAGTGTCATTTGAAATTTTAATACAACAAATTTAATATTTTCTTCACTATGATATGAAGAAAATTTAAAATTGTGTTTCACAATAAAACAATGATACTTGCAAAAGATCACCTAAAATGTGGTAAATCTTAGCAACATAATTTTCAAACATATTATTACAATGAGCACCAACTTGACGGGATGACAAATTAAGGGGAATAATTCTATATGCCATGAAAATGTCTTAAGGAAATAAAATTGATAAATTTAAAAATCTCAACTACTTGAAATATACAATATAAATAGGCTAGAAATTATAATTGGGTTTTAAAAATAAAGGAAAGGGTAATATAATCTAGATGGCAGAATATGAGGCTCTAGCACTCATCCCCCATCAGAGACACAGATTTTGACAACCCCCACAGACAAGAATACCTATGTGTGAGTTCTGAAGTCCAAATGGGAGGTTCTAGAATCCCATGGGAGCAAAATGTTTAAGAATGGACACATTGAAGAGGGTAAGAAAAGTAGTTTCACTTTATCCATGTCGCGCCTCCCCAAACATAGCACAGCTGGTGGTCAAATCAAGCCCCTTGAGACCACGATTTTTCCCAGATAGAAAGTAGAAGTGAAGTGAGTGCCTACCTTCCCCAGCCTAGTGGAGTCCACTTCAGACTCACCCAACCCAGAACACTGAAGGGGATGGGCATAGCTTAATCATCTGGTGAGAGTAATAGCTAGAAAAAAGGAGAAGGGCCGGGAGTTCAAAGCAACTGGCACATGGTTCTCAACATCATGCTGTGGATCCTGCGAACCGGCTACCAAACTCCACCAAGAGTCCTACCATGAAACTCATAAATTGATCACCTGCAAATTACGCTAACCAGCACACATCCCTCCCCAACATACTGTGTGCCTTTTCATGGAGGATGCACTCACATATCTGTTGAGGGCCCTAATGCACTTCTGTAGACAACACATAGAGAACAACAGCTGGTTCATATCTTATCAACCAGATCAACTCTGCTGGATTGGAATATGGCAGACAGTCTTGAACACTTCAAGTCACTACCATGAGGAAAATAAATGGGAGGCTCGCAGTACCAGGTGTGAATTTCTGGGATTAAAAGAAGACACATAATACTAATCTTTCCCATCTAAGGGGTAACAAGAGTGAAGTGGGAACATCCACAGTCAATGCCTGAGAGAAACTGAGAATCTTATACTGGGATCACTAATGAATATATTTCTCTCCTGAGCTATTCAGTAAGTCTTGTGGTGACTGCTTTATTGAGCGTAAAGACAGTAATGCAAGGGTTCAGACAACTTGAAAAATCAAGAAAATGTGGCACTATAAAAGGAACAAAATATAGCTCCAGGGACTGATGCCAAAGAATTGCGGATTTATGAATTTCCTAAAAAAAATTCAAAATAATTGCCATCAAGGGGTTCAATGAGCTATGAAAGAACACACATGATCAATTAAAAGAGATGAGGAAAATAATATAGAAACAAATTAAAATGTTCAATGCAGAAAGAAACAACCAGAAACTCTAAAGATGAAGAATAGAATGTCTGAAATGGAAAATAAAAAAGTAAAGCTTCAATAGCAGACTTCACCAAGCGGAAGAAAGATCAGAAAAGTTGAAGATCATTTGAAACTATCCAATCAGAGTAACAACAGCAACAAAAGATAACAAAAGAATAAAGAACACCAAAGGGACTTATAGGACACCATCAAACAAACTCAATCAACACGAATGGGAGTCTCAGATACAGCAAAGAAAAAAAATAATAAAAGAGGCAGAAAGCTTATCTAAAGAATTAATGAAAAAAAATTCACAGACATAGAGAAGGATATAACATCCAGATCCCTCAAGCCCAAGAATTTCAAATATTTTTAGCATAAAGAAACCTTCATTGAGACATTATAATTAATTTGTTAAAAGTCAAAAACAAAAAGGATTTTGAAAATCACAAGAGAAAAGAGGCTCATCACATGCAAGGGAACCTTCATAATGTTCTGAGAAGATATCTCAGCAGAAAATCTTGCAGGCCAGGAGAAGTTGGGATGATATATTAAAAGTTTTGAAAGTAAAATAACCAAAAATAATACACAAGCCAATCAAGAATAATATATAAGGCAAAGCTCTTCTTCAGAATGGAGGAAAGATAATATTTTTTTCCAGACAAACAAACACTGAAGGAGTTTATCACCACTAGACTTGCATTACAACAAATGCTAAAGGAAGTTGTTTAAGTTGAAACAAAAAGATTTTATTTAGCAACATAAAAATTGTAAAGTTATAGAACTCACTAATATAGGTAAGTATATAGTCAAATTCAGAATATTCTAATATTATAATGGTACATGAATCACTTTTAATTCTAGTATAAAAATTAAAAGACAAATGTATGAAAGTTAACTATAACTACAATAATTTTTTAATGGATAGAAAATATAAAAGATGCAAATTTTGATATCAATAAAATAAAATGAGTTGGAGAAGTAAAAGTGCAGAGTTTTTGCATGCATTAAAATTAAGTTGTTATTAGCTTAAAATAGACTGCTATGACTATAACATTTTATGTAAGCATCATAGTAATCATAAGGCATAAACCTATAGTATATATACAAAAGAAAAAAAACAAAGGAAATAAGGCATACCACTACAGAAAATTATCAAATCACAAGGGAAGAAAGGGAGAAAGGAAGAAAAGATCTACAAAACACTGAAAACACAATTAACAAAATGACAATAGTAAGTTCTTACCTATCAATAACTACCTTAAATACAAATGAATTAAATTCTCCAATTGAAAAACAGTGTGAATAAAAGGATGATAGAATAAGTTATATCTACATGCTGCCTACAAGAGACTCACTTTAGATCAACAATTCAGTCAAAAAAGAATCAAAAGTAAAATCAAAACATTTATTGAATTAAACAAAAATGGAAGCACACTAAAATTTAGCAGATGCAGCAGAGGTGCTGCATGTTTATAGTGATAAATGCCCACATTAAGAAAAAAAGAAAGATCTACTTTATACCAACAAGAACTAGGAAAAGGAGACTAAACTAAGCCCAAAGTTAGCAGAAGAAAGGAAATGACAAACATTAGAGTAGAAATAAATGAAATAAAGAACAGAGAAACAATAGAAAAATCAATAAAATTGAGAGATTTTTTTTAAAAAATATAAACAAAATTGACAAAATTTCAGCTAAACCAACCTAGGAATAAAAGGACAGAACTCAAATAAACAGAGTTATAATTGAAAGAGGAGTAATATAAAACTCATACTACAGAAATACAAAGGATCATAAATAATAATATAGATAATTATACACTCATGATACACAATTTAGTAACTCAATTATACACAATTTAGTAACTCGAAGAAATGAAATAATTCCTAGAAACATAAAACTTACCATGACTGAACCATAAAGAAATAGAAAATCTGAACAGACATATAATGAGTAAGGAAATTGAATCAGTAATGAAAGGTCTCCAAAATGCAGAAAAATATAGGCTAAAATGAATGTACTGATGAATTCTGCCAAGCTTTTAAAGAAGAATGAACACCAATCAAGTTCATTCAAAAAATTGAAGAAGAAGAAGAAACATTTCTAAATTCATTTTATGATACCAGCATGACTCTGATACAAAAGCCAGACAAGGACATTACAGAAAAAGAAAATTACAGGTCAATATTTCTGATGAATATACATGTAAAAATCCTCAACAAAGTAATAGCAACCTGGATTCAACAACACATGAAAAAGATTATATTCCATGATCAAGAAGCATTTACCCCAGGAGTAAAAGGATGGTTAAACATGTGCAAATCAATAATTGTGATACATCATATTAACAGAAAAAAAGAGTAGAAATCATATTATCATCTTACTAATTGCAGAGAACATATTCAACAAAATTTAACATCCTTTATGATAAAATTGCTCAAGAAAAAAGATGAAAAAGGAATGTCCTTCAATGTGATAAAGGCCATATATCATACAGCTAATATCACACTCAATGATGAAAAGGTGAAAGCATTTTCTTTATAAACAGCAACAAGACAAAGATGCCCAATCTTGCCACTTTTATTCAATATAGTACTTGAATTCCTAGCTAGAGCAATTAGGCAAGAAAAAGGACAAAACGAATTCAGATCAGAAAGGAAGAAGTAAAACTATCTCTGTTGGCAGACAACATGACCTCATATATAGAAAACACTAAAAACTCCTTATAAAAACAACCTGTTAATACAGGGATAAAATGTATAATAAACAAATCAGGGTAACTGAGACATTGATTGGATGCCTATATCAAATAATCACCCTATGAGTATAAACAACTATTATATACTCATAATAATTAGAAAATAAAAATTAATTTAAAATGTTAAAACTATTAAATGAATTTAGTAAAGTTTAAGGATACAAAATCAACATATAAAAATTAGTTGCAATTCTGTATATTATAAATAAAGTACAAAAAATTAATAAAACCCCATTTATAATAGCCATGAAAAGGAATAAAACACATAGATATAAATTTAACTGAGATAAAATATCTGTATACTGAAAACTATAAAACATCGATGAAAAAAATCACACACACAAATAAAGGTATCACTGTTCATGGATTGAAAGAATCAATATTATTAGAATGTCTGTTATACTCAAAGTGATTTACACATTCAATGAAATCCCTATAAAAATTCCAAAGATATTTTTTACATAAAGTGAAAAAAAAAATCATAAAATTTCTATATAACTTCAAAATACTCTGAATAGACAAAGCAATCTTGAACATGAAGAACAAAGCTAGAGGCGTCACACTTCCTGATTTCAAATTATATTACCAAGCCACAGCAATCAAAACACTATGGTAATTATACAAAAACCAACATATAGACAAATGGAATAGAATAGAAGGCTCAGAAATAAACCCATATCTATATGGGCATTGGTCAACTAATATTTGATCAGTGTGCCAAGAAATACACAATAGGAAAAGGATGGTGTCTTCAGTAAATGGTATTGGGAAAACTGGATATCTAGATGTAAAAGAATGAAATTATATCATATCTTACACCATACACAAAAATCAACTCAAACTAAAACTGAATTAAAGGACTAAACATAAAACTAAAGCTATAAAACCCCTGGAAGAAAACATAGAGAAAAGACTCCTTGACATTGGTCTCAGCAATGATTTTTTTTTCTTGGATATGACACAAAAAACACAGGAAACAAAAGCAAAAATAAACAAGTGAGATTACATCAAGCTAAAAACCATCTAAACAGCAAAGAAATCAATCAACAAAATAAAAAGGCAACCTATGAATGGGAGAAAATATTTGCAAATCATGTATCTGATAAGGTATAAATATCAAAAATATACAAGGAAATCACACAACTGAATAGTAAAAGTACAAACAATTCAATTAGAAAGTAGGCAAAGGACTTAAATAGACTTTTGTCCAAAAAAGATATACAAAAGGCCAACAGTTATATGAAAAGGTACTCAACATTACTTATCATCAGAGAAATGCAAATCAAAGGCACAAGAAGAAATTACCCTACACCTGTTGAAATGACAATTTCTTTTTAAGAAACCCAGAAAAGATTAAGCATTGGCTAGAATGTAAAGAAAGGTAAACCCTTATACATTGTTGTTGGGAATGTAAATTGGTATAGACAATATGGAAAACAGTATGGAGGTTCCTTAGAAAATTAAAAATAGAACTATTATATGATCCAACAGTCCCACTTCTTGGGACTAGCCAAAGGAATTGAAATCAGGATCTCAAAGAGAAATCTGCACTCCCATGTTCTTTTTAGCATCTGTCATTCAAAACAGCCAAAACATGGAAACAACTTAAATATCAATTCATAGATAATGGGACAATTTGTGAAGAAGATAAACATGAGAAATAAAATATTACTCAACCTTAAAATGATATAAATCTTGCCATTTGTGACCATGTGGATAGACCTGTAGGGCAATATATTACATGAAATAAACCAGGCACAGAAAGACAAGTATTGTATAATCTTACACATGGAATCCGAAATAGTCCAAGTCACAGAAGCAGAGAGTAGAATGGTGGTTGCTGGGGACTAAGAGGAGGAGGGAAAAGGGGAGTGATTGTTAAGGGTACACAGTTTTAATTATGCAAGATAAATTCTAATAGTAGAAATCTACACTATTACACAGCACAGTCCCTATAGTTAGCAATATTGTATATGTAAAATTTGTTAAGAGGAGAGATCTAATATTAAATGTTTTTAGCACCAAAAAAGCAATAATAAAAATAAAGGGGGCAGGAGGAAAGTATGGAAGGTGATACATATATTTTTGGCCTTGACAGCGGCGATGGTTTCAGGAGTGGACACATGCCCCAGATCCATTAAGACGTACACATTAAATATGTACAGCTTTTCATATGCAAATTATACCTCAATGAAGTGGTTTTTAAAATATGAAAAAATAGTTTTACAATGAAATTAAAACAGGAAGATGAGAATTGCAAAATTCAGGTAAATGTATTAATATTTAAGAAAAACTTAGCTTAATGAAAGCTCCTCCATCTTTTTTATTCTTATTTTTAATTTTTGCTTCTTCACCTCAATAGAACATAACATATATACAACTTATATAAAATTAACTATTTAAGATAAGGTTTAGGTTTTATGTATAATAAATGACGAGGACTATTTGTAATATAATTTTATTCGCTTACCTCCATTATATATGCTTTTTAAGATCTTAACTTTGCAATGTCCAGTCTTTTTAAATATCTACTATTGGTTATTCATGACTGTTTTCTTATTTCACTTTATAGAGAAAAGTATTTAAATAGCCATGTTAACAATTTACAATATAAACACTGCTAAACACATTATGAACCAATTTTCTTTGATATAAATATTTTTCAATTTGCTTAAACTTCAAATATTATTTTTAATGTGTTGCTCTATGTTATTGTTCAAAGCAATAAAGGAAATTGAAAAGATTAATTACCTGAGAACATAATTATTACAAATAATTTCTTAGGAAGGATTAATTATGCCAAATGGAAACGATGTTAGACCAATTTGGCTTTTTTTTTTTTTTTTTTTTGAGACAGAGTCTCGCTTTGTTGCCCAGGCTAGAGTGAGTGCCGTGGCGTCAGCCTAGCTCACAGCAACCTCAAACTCCTGGGCTCAAGCAATCCTTCTGCCTCAGCCTCCCAAGTAGCTGGGACTACAGGCATGTGCCACCATGCCCGGCTAATTTTTTCTATATATATGTTAGTTGGCCAATTAATTTCTTTCTATTTATAGTAGAGATGGGGTCTCGCTCTTGCTCAGGCTGGTCTCGAACTCCTGAGCTCAAACAATCCGCCCACCTCGGCCTCCCAGAGAGCTAGGATTACAGGCTTGAGCCACCGCGCCCAGCCCCAATTTGGCTTTTTTACAAGCTTTCCTATTATGAGAGAGAAGTTTATTATGAAACAAGATCTTAGGTGAGTAATTTTCAAAATTATTTATATTATAAATCACTTCATATGATTAGTCAATGCTCCCCAAAATGTGGGTTTGCTTCATTTTATCATTTAACTCATGAAGTAATTATTTAGCTTTGCATTTAGAATATTTTAAATATCATGACCCTTCCTTTTCCTGCTTTAAACAAGTACATGTAAAATGCTAGAATTTTCCAAGCAGTGGGAATAAGTATATTATAAATTGTGTTTAACCGGAAGATAGTTTTCAAATTATTCCTTTATATCAATGTTGGCTTGCTCAGCATGAGGTACTCCCACAAAAATTGATTGTGTGATGGCAGCTGGTTATGAATTATACAAAAGTAAAACAGGTGTTCTTTCATACCAATAATTAATGGCTTGTTTTAAAAACATCATTTCTAGGAGATTTGAGGAATTATAGTAGTATAAAATACATAAACAAGAGCATAGGATATCTGATTTGTAAACTCTAGACTCTATAATTCCTCTCCCCCCAAAACATTTGTTGGTCTTCATTTTATCAATCAAAGTAAATTTAAAAAGGAATCTTCTATTGAAATATTTTCTAGAGAATAAATTAAGTATATCAAATATAATTTATGTCAGTATTAAAAAGCATTTTTTTCCATTCTGTGCTCTTCAATACATAGGCATCTGTTTACATGCCCATAAACATAAGTACAGTTGAAAAAGTCTTATCATTGTAGTTTATATGAATTTAATTACCTTCAAATACAATGTAATCATTTTCAATATTATTTAATACTTTAGCTGAGATAGATATGCATATAAAATGTAGATATTCATATCAGGGAGTGGTTTTATAAAGCAGGTATGTGTGTGGAAGAGAGAAAAAGAAACAGAAAGAAAGAAAAATATAAAACAATTCTTACACATTAATAAAAAGCAGGCAAACCACCAAATGAAGAAAATGGTTAATAAGTCTTAAATAGGCCATTCACCAAAGAAATTAAAAGCATGGCCAATAAACATTTCAAAAGATTTTAATAATGTTAGTCATCATGGAAATATAGATTAAATCCACAATGTGATGCCATTTCACACCAAATAGAATAGTTATTAAAAAAAAGAAAAAGACTTACAATCCAAATCATTAACAAGGATGTGGAACAATTAGAAATTTCTCATATATTTCAGGTGTAAATTTTGAAAAGTACAACCACTTTGCAAAATAGTGTAGCCATTTTTTACAAAGTTCTAATAAACATATGCTGTAAATCAGAAAGTATATTTCTATGTATTTATATTATGAAGAAATACAAATATAAATCATGGAGAGGCGTGTGTACAAATGCCCATATTAACTTTTTTTCATACAGCAATGCAAACCAGCAAACTGGTGACAAATACAAAGACATGGATGCATCTCACAGGCATCATGTGCAGCAATAGAAGCCACACACAAAACAACACACAATGTATGATTCTATTTATGCGGAATTCTAGAACAGGCAAAACCAATCTGTGAAGGCATGGCTCATATCAGTGTTTACCCATGGTGGGTGAGGTGAATGCAAAGTGTCACAATTTCTGATGTGATAGAAATTTTCTATCTTGATTAGCATGGAGGTTTCACAGAGATAAATATATATACAGATACATACACATACATATACATAGATAAATATGATAGATAAATATACATAGATAAATATTAAGGGATATACTCTGAAGTTTTTTTCTATTTTGCTATGTTTTAAACTAGATATTTATAGCCTATTAAAAAACAGGAAAAATACATTATTGGCAAAGTAACTACACCCTGGGTAGCAGCATGTAATTGGGGGAATAGCTTGAAGAGACACTGGACATAAATACAGTGGTCACACTGGACATAACTATAGTGGTCACAGTGGAAAACGGGAGCAAAAGTGCAGCCTGCACACAAGGGGACTAACTGAGGCTGCATATGTTGGATGGTCTCTCTCTCTCATAAAATTCTATTGGCTCTATAATCTAGTACTTGGTACATGTAACAAAATAAAAGATTTGTAACCCAAAGTGTTTACTCTCCTTTGGAAAATCCAAGCAAATAGAGTGCCATGTACACATAGGTACCCAGCAGTGTAAGAACAAGATTCTTGCTCATCCTCCCTAAAGCTTAATCAGCCATTCGAAAATACTCCCTTTCACACACAGAGTTTTACTACTGCTCTAAATAAAGTCACTTGAAGAAAGTGTGATGTATGAATCGGAAGGCAAAGATACAAGAACAAAAAAAATGTGACTGAATGAAACTAAATAGAACTATAAAAATAACCTCATTATTATACACAAAGGTAAACAAAAATAAACATATGTGCTGTCATATATAAGAGTGTTATATTAAAGCAATGTGTCTCAGGGCCTTGTGATTTCTTCTCCCAAATAGACTCATATACATGCTGAATAATATGTCTAACGTGTAGATTCCTTAGTTTGCAAAGTAATAGAAGATAATAAAATTGGCTTATAGAATAAGAGAGTATTTTGGCAAAATAATTGGAATTTCAAAGGTGAGTAGGTTTTAAACTTGGCCCAATAAAATTTGTGTCTTAAATTTTCCATTTTTCTTTCAGCTCTCTCCAGCCTGCACACCAGCTGTGTCCAGATGTCCACTTTCCTCCTGGTCGTAAGAGACTTCTCAAAACAACTGGGGGACGATGCATTTCTGTTCACATCCAGAAGGAAAGAAAACATTAACTTTCACTAACATTCGGTTCAGACTGAACATGTACTTTCCTTAAACTCTCCAAAAAGATCGAATGCTTTAGCTGTGAAGTATATTTCTTGGCCAGTCTGTCTTGCAGCACAAAGTTCTGGCTTGTAGACAGTGGTTCTTTCTTCATTGGCCTCCATGCTTACTTCTTAGCTGACATGGGGGAAGGTACCCTTCTAAGAGTTGAACAGCTTTATGTTCTAGAAAGTGGGCGTTAGGTAACATGGAGGATGCCTTGTTGGCTTAATAGTAATACACCAGTCACACACACACACACACACACACACAATCTGTACCTATATCTATGCCTATATCATCTATATGTGTATGTCTCAATTTACGATCATTAAAATATTGTAGTCTACTCATTTGCATGCTTTCCAGTAAATTCCTATCAACACATTCATTCACAAGAAGATAGAGGCTTTAGTGGCTGGAATCTCATCCAAAATCACACCAAACTCTGCCCAGTAAGCATACTACCTCCACCGCCTGTGGACTGAGGGACGTCCGACTGGCAACTGAATTGTTGCTGGCAAATCAAGCTGTGTGTAATGCTGGCAATTGCACCATTGCTTTCCCTGGAATCTGGATGCAACTGTATATAATCATTGCTGAGAAAATGGACTCTGTCCAAATTTGATTCTTTGTGGTATTATCTAAATATGAACCATCCTTGTTGTGTCCATGTAACTGTCCAAACCTAAGATATGTTGTTCATCTTCTGCCAGAAAGACAGCCTGGGAAAGTGAAGGTGCCAGCCTCGTAATATAATCCTGTCCTTCAAGAAGGAATATCCTAAAACAGAAAACTTATATTTCATTAAAGAACAGCGTCAGATGTAGTTAATGGGAAAACTCGATGTGTATTATTTGAACCTCGAAAGTTTTCTTTTTTTTTTAGTTTAGGTAATTTGTTCTAAACCATTTTTGTTTTAGGACTTTGTTCTAAAACTAAAAATATAGAAGCGAAATAGCCATATTCATACCAACATTGTTCTGAAAAGATATTGCATCATTACTCGCAACTTTCAGCACAAAGCAGCAAAAATGCAGCTTTTAGGTGATTCAGTGTAGTTTAGTTCCAACTCAAATTATACTGAACTAAATGAGCTTGCCTTCTTTTGGTGTTTTGAGAGGGACATTGTATAGGTGTGTCTCATATCTACATTCTTATGAGATGCTGTTCTTTTAGTGGGCTACCAACACCTATCTCAGTAAGTCAGGCAATGTGCACCACATAGAAAAATCTAAAGTCTGAAGGTGCTTCAAAATGAGAAAAAAAATGCTCTTTTTTCCCTGAGATTAAAATTTTCAAATATTAAGAGAGCACAGTGATTAAAACATGAACTCTGGAGCCAGACTGCCTGGTTTCCTACCCCAGATCTACCTCTTTTATGTGAAATTGAGTAAACTACCTGATTATTCTATGCCTCATTATTCAAAGAGTTCTTGTGAGGAATAAATGAGTTGACATATGTAAAGCATTTAGCAAGGTGCCTGAGACACAATGAATGCCATATAAGCCTTAGCTGTTATTGTTAACATTTTATTCATCAATTCACTCAACACCGGGTGCATGTTGTGCCAGGCTTTCCTCTAGGTGAAGAAGACTAGAGAGACAAGGTCCCCTCTCTCATGGAGCATCCATTCTGGTGAGGGGAAAAGAGAAAATAAGCAATATTTCAGAAAAGAATATGAACATGAACAGGATTTTTTCATCCACAGAAAGGATCATTCCAGAGTTTACGATCAACATCTTTTTGAGAAAGGGTAGTGATAGGAAATTGGATCTGAGTATTTTGTAGATAAATCTATAGGGGAAAAATAAACTGAAAGTATATTTTACTTGTGTACAAATTTAGCCACGTCATGTACTAGAGGACGTAAGACCTGACCATTTTAGCTGAGCTCAGTGTTTTTGCTGAGGGAATTAATCCCATTTTTTCATGACCTGGGCTTGATGTGTATTTGTAGGATCTGATTAAACTAGACAGAGGAGGATTCCATATCAATAAAAATCATACACTGAGGGTGGTGCAGTGGGTCAGCCTACATCGAGGAGGAATTATATGAAAAGTTAAAGAACATTAGTTCATGACGATGACCCTTGGCTTAACATGCTTGAAGGGATTTAGCTCTTAATCTTTACTTCAAAATACATAAAAGAAGCTACAGGAAAGAAAGCACTGAATTTATTCAGACAGGTAGACAAAATGGACTTGTTTTAAAAGAAGCAAGTAAAGATGTGTATTTCTTTTTTTGTTGTTACTGAAATAAATAGATAAAAATGAGCATATTTGTGATGAATATCATTTACACATGACTTTCAATACAAAACTTCATTTTAATTATAACTGCATATGTTATTTTATATGCTGTTGTCTATTTTTATTTGTGTGGATTTATAGTATACCAAATTCTTATTTTGCTTGTTTCTTTTTCAAAGATTTTCTTGAACTCATGAGTGTTCAAAAAACCAAATAAAACAATCACATAAAATTAAGTAACCAAAAAAAATTTGAGAAGAGTGATTTATCACACAGCAAAATTTGAGTACTTTCACTTATATAAATTTAAATACTACTATTTCCCTGCCTTATTTTTTGTTTCTAATCGAAACTGTAAAATCCATAATCAACTTCTTAACTGTGTACAAAATATAGTTAAGAATTTTTTTCTAAGCTTTGTTATAGCTTCCTGCTGAAATTTTTCCCTAAATAGCAAGGAAATATATGACCAAGGACATTGAGTGCTGCAGGATTTCCACTACCTTAGGAAAAATAGAAAGTGTACAAAATTTACCTTATACTTATTCAAGTAAGGGTTATCTTGTAAATATTTGATTCTCCTATATAACCACTTACAATAATGTTTACATAAGAAGAACTACTTCAGTTACGCACACTAACTTACTGTAAGAAGGTAACCCTGGTAAACAAATACTGTTTCAGGTTTTGAGTGGTTGTGAAAATTAATACCATATAAATGAAGCCATCTGTATGCGTTGCTTATGACACTGTTATAATCTATAAATATCAATACAAGCAAATGAGTTTTAATAATTTTTCATCTCATATCCCTACAGGTTTGTTCTAGAGATACAATAATCTTGAATCCTTAATAGATAAAATAATTATGGAAAAAAGTAACTTCTATAAAATAGTCATCTATAGTATAATTATTATTTGGGTTATAATAAATATTGTAGACATTTTAATTAAACTGTATTTTTATTTCATCAAAATAATAATTGAAATCATATTTTGATAAACACTTTGAGTGATGTTTTTGAATTGTACCCATTTTCAAATAATTGCAGTTAATAAAATCCACTTATTCATGTGTCTTTTTTATTAGCACCTAGTAAATGTGAAGTAAAATCCTAAATTTATGAAAAACACAAATCTCTTAAAATTTTAATACTAAAAAGTGACTTTACAAATTAAAATTATTGCTATTAATATTATTTATTTAATCCATTGTGGAGGGGAAGGTAATGTTCGTACTTTCATATTTTCTTGAAATAAAATAAAATAAAAAACGAATATTATTTATTTAATCAAACAAAACATTTGAGGGACAAGATTCCAAATTTGTACTATCAGTTTGTGATATTTAGTAAGAATAACATTTCTCAACCTGAGCATTATTGATACTTTGGGCTACATAACTCTTTATTTTGGATGCTTTCCTTTTCATTGTGGGTGTTCCTTTGATTAATCTATGAGATACCAATAGCATACTCCACACATATTGTGAATATCCAAAATGTCTTCAGACTTTCTAAGAAATTTTTCTCAACTAAATCACACTTAGTTGAGAACTTCTGAGCTCCAGTGAATATCTTGTAGGAAAGTTCAAAGCAACCTATACTTTAAGTCTAGTTTAGCCCTATTCTCAAAGTAGAAATGCCTCTATGATATTGACTAAATGCTTAAGATATTTCATGCATAATTTCTACTTAGGCTACTTGAAACTTGAATATCTCCCAGACTTTTGTGATCTCAGGGAATTTTTCAGATTCAAAGTATTTGTACTTAGCCCGGGGTTATGGAGTTTTACCTGTGCAGCCATATTGAAAAAATAAACTTAATATATTAATATACAGATTACTATGTATGTATCTTTCTCTACATAGTTTCCTAATTTCTGTTAATCTGCTCCAAATAACAATCACATAAATCTTCCTAAACTCTAATACCTCTTTCTTTGGCTGACTAAGATAAACATGCTCTGCCTGAATTTTTTGTTCTTGTACAGTGATGAAAAAATTATCATTTTTAACTTTTTTTCACCATTTTTTAGGTACATCAATCACTTGTTGCGTATTATATAATGTCCAAAAACAGTTGTTTAATATATTTAATTCAATTTTCTAGTCACTTATGGCAAGAAGGAGGCCAGAACATTGACTCTTTCATAGCATAAAATAAAAGTTTCCGACTGAGATATTTTATGAAGGAAGCAGAACACTATTAGAAATAAATTGGAAAAAAATATATATACAAACTGAGACTGGCCAAAACCAAATAGACCATACTTACCTTTGGTCTATAACTTAATACTCAAGTGAAATAAAAACAGTTTCTTCATAAGAGAACTACACAATGACATTTAAGTTTAATGGTACTTTCTATTTATAAGAATAGATTTCCATGGCCCGGGCATGGTGGCTCACACATGTTATCTTTGCACTCTGGAATGCCAAGACAAGAGGACTGCTTGAACTCGGGTGTGAGAGACCAGCCTGAGCAAGAGCGAGATATCATCTCTACTAAAAATAAGCCAACTGTCCTGATGTATACCTGTAGCCCAGCTACAAGGGAGGCTGAGGCAAGAGGATTGCTTTAGCCCAGAATTTGAGGTTGCAGCGAGCTGTGATGATGCCACTGCACTCTACCCAGGATGACAAAGTGGGACTGTGTGCCCAAAAGAAAGAAACAATGAAAAAGAAAAAGAGTAAATTTCCTAAGATGTAGAAGATAAATTAGAACATTTCTCAAAGATTCCATATTCAGTGTATGATCTCTTTTACATACAGATACCTAATTCAAGGTAAACCAATCCTATATTGTGTTTTTTCTACATATATATAAATATATAATTTAGGGATGAATATATTTAGGCATTGAAAGAACTATTTGAGGATTGGCTCTCACCAAGGAGGTAGATTTAATGAAGTAAGGGTGTTTCTGTTTGCTTAACATTGAGAAATGAGGGATTGCTATTGATTGGCTTATTTTTAGGGTATGCACAGTTAAGGATGCCTCTGCTAATTGACTAGTAAGGGTATAAAACTCTCTCTCTCTCTTCTCATTTCCATCTCCCACTACTCCCTCTATCTCTTTGATCACATTGTGAATGCTTTTAATTACAGACAAAGAATATTCAGTGTTTTCCTTTATTTATTTTGAAAAAGTTTTACTCACTATTCTTGGTCTCCTCAATACCCCTTTGGTCACTCCTCAGCCAAAGTTTCAGAATCAACAATCAGAGACTGTTCATTATTTTATTTGGTTATTTTATTTGATTCTCTTGGAATAAAATATTTTAAAATGACTGATATTGTTTGAATATTTGTCAACATGATTTTATGATCCATTTATGATGTTTTATTTTAATTATTTGTAGAATTATTTTCAGAAGAGTGACTTTCAAGAGGCATTTAAGTCTCTGGATTATAGTCATTATAAAACTACTACACAAAAATGGATTACAAAATTTATATGAAGTGAAAAAAAGGTGATCCAGAATTATATCCCAAGATTTACAAACTTACAGAACTAATACTCTTGATCCAGATCCAACAATCACATTTCTTGGTATTTACCCAAAGGAGTTGAAAACTTATGTCCACAAAAAAGGCTGTACACAAATGTTTATAGAAGCTTTATTCATAATTGCCAAAACTTGAAAGCAAACAAGATATCCTTCTATAAATGAATGCATAAATAAATTGAAATATATCTATATAATAGCACTAAAAAGAAATGAGTTATTAAGTGATAAAAAGTCATGGAGGAATCTTTAAATAGTACTTAGACAAAGAAGCTAATCTGTAAAAGCTATATACTGTGTAATTCCAACTCTATGACATTCTGAACAAAGCAAAACTATAGACAGTGTAACAAGACCTTTGGCTGCCAGAAGTTAGGTGGCAGAGAGGGATGAACAGGTGGAGCATAAGGGGTTTTAGGGCAGTGAAAATACTCCATATGATTTTATGGTAGCATACATATGACATTATACATTTGCCTAAATGCAGCACCAAGAGAGAACCCTAACGTAAACCATAGATTTTGGATGATAGTAATTTGTCAATGTAGGTTCATAAATTGTAACAAATGTACAGCTGAGGTGAGAGGTATTGATAATGGGGGAGGTGGTAGTGTGGTGTGTGGGAGGTGGTGGTGTGTGTGTGGGACAATATAAAAAAAATCTCTGTTCATTTCACTCAATTTTGCTGTGAAGCTAAAACTGCTCTAAAAAAATAAAATCTTTTTTTAAAGTCAGTTGCTAACCTATATACTGGCAATAAACAATTAAAATTTGGACTTCTAAAACAAGCAATAGCATTTATAATAGCACTAAAATAAAATAATTATTTATAGATTTAAGAAAATATGTCCAGGATCAGCATGAACACATCTACATAATTATAATGAATAAATCAAGGAAGATAAATAAAAGGAGAGATATTCCACGTTCATGGAATGGAATTGATCAGAAATAGACCCATGAAAAGCATAGTCAATCACTTTCCAACAAATATACAAGGGCACTGGTTTGCTGGCACTGGCTTTTTAAATAGGTGAATGTTTAAACTTAGAAAATATACACATATTTATTGATGCATTTACATGACTCACAGTGTGAGAAAATAACACCAAATTCATTTAGAGATGCTCAAATTTTATCTTAGGATATAGTTCTTGTTAATGTGCCAGCATCAGGTTGGTTACAGATGAGTCACGAATTGCTATTTTAGAGTGGTATTTCAATCAGTGTTTGACTATATTTAAAGAGTTGTCTCATGGAGTACGTAAGCAAATGTCCACTTGTGCAGTTAAGGTTTCTGGTCCCAATACACAGCCACCTAGACTTGTCAGATTATTTTCAATGGCTTTAACAATTAGATTTTTCTTTGTATTGTTTCAGACTCCCTGAGTCAGAGATTGTTCATCCATGATGAAATCTATAAATGTATTTATTCATGAATTGGTCTCTGCAAAAAATTTGAGTTAAAACAGCTTGTTTAGTATAGATATTTGCTAATGAATTTGTTCCAAATCTTATAGCAAGTTTTTTATAGTAAGCCAGGGCCATTATTTTTGTGTATGCAATATTTTTGCTGAAAGCATTGAGACTTTAAATAATTCACATATTTGTTGTCCGTTTTCTAACATGGTATTTGCAAAGGTTAACTAACAATTCTGTTTCTAAAGCATGTCAGATCATGAACTACATTAAAAGCATCATGAATATTAATGTATGTATTTACCTTTGCTTATTTAGCAACTTGTAAGGCCCCAGAAAGATCATAAGTTTGGCCACTAGGTCAATTTGAAATTTGATAACACATTGGATTCTTCAAAGAATTCTGGAGCAGTTATTGAAAAAGTAACCTGAAATTGTCCATAATTATTTACATAAGGCCTAACAAAAAAAAAATTTTGTCAGGATTAATCTAACTACAACACTGACCACAAGATATATTCTTGGCATAGATTCTCAACAAAATACAATAATATTATTGTAAGCATCTCCCTCATCAGGTAAATATAATAGTATTTCTGGAATCACAGTATTACTTTGGCAGATAGTTTTATGAGAAACAAAATGTTACATTAATTAATTAATTGTCTGGAAGATGTTAGAGGTGCTCCATTACCAATAGGGATTGCATTACATTTGGTGAGATTAGATTTAAAGGTAACTGTAGTTTATGACCTAAAGATATGTTGATTAATTCAGCTGAAACTAAAATTGTTAAATAAGCCTTGGCTACTGGATTAAGAAATAGACAATGCATCTTAATGTATAACATATTGAGATGACACCATAGAACTTGGCATAACTTTTCATTATATATATATACTGTGTTTTCCCAAAACTAAGACAGGGTCTTATATTTATTTTTCCTCAAGAAGACACGCTAGGGCTTATTTTCAGGGGATGTGATATTTTTTTTAAGTACAGTACAACAATCTACATTTATTCAAATATAGTCGTCTTCTAATGGAACAGCATCATAATTCTCCCAAATTCCATCCTGAATTTCTTGCAATTCTATTTCCTTTAGCACCATTGGCCCCAATCTCTCATGTTGAGCAATAGAGCTCTCATGGGGCAGATGAGAAGGGCTGCTCATCTTCTTTACCGCTCTGCAACAAAATGCATAGGTTGTGCAGATACGCTGGGTAGCCACGCCCATCACTAGGTCTTATTTTCGGGGTAGGGTTTATATTGCACAAATGCTTAGAAATCCTGCTAGGGTTTATTTTATGGGTAGGTTTTATTTTGGGGGAAACACGGTATATATATCTTGATATGACATTGTTGAATGAGTATTTTGAAATTATTTGAGGACCTCTTTTTTTTTCCCTAATTCTGTGGGTACAAATATTGTTAGAGTTACATATCTTGCCCCTGCTCCCCCTCCCCACCTCGCTCTGCCAGAGCTTCAAGCATGTTCAGTCTTCAAGTGGTGCGCCCTGCACCCATCATGAAAGTGCGTACCCTTCCCCTTCTCCCCCCTTCCACCTGTTCACCTCCCATTAACAAAAAAAAAAAATTTTTTTAGACATTTTGGTTACAGTGTGTTTCTTTGCCTCTCCGTAAAAAGGGATAGAGGTAATCCTTTCCCCCCTACAATGCTCATCACATCCTTAAGATGTGGGTCTCCCCCCCTCAGATCCCTGTTGAACACTACAATTATTTGAACACCATAGTTTTAGGCTGTCAGTACCAATTTGATGGTGACTTTTTTCATTTATATGTTTCATGGAGTTGGTTTCAAAATTTTAGTTTATTCAAACATAGAAGCATGCTATTTCAGAAAAATTTGGTTCAACTGCCTTACAAATATGTTAATATCAGAAATCATCTTATGAATTTTTTAGTAGCTGGTCTTGAGTAACTTTGAATTATTTGTAATGTATCCCTAGATAATATTTTTCCTTCACCTACCATCATTAGGGAGATAATATGATTATTACTTTACCTAGAAGCTTTGCATTACTTTTTAGACTGATTAGAAAATAGATGTACAGAATTGTGATAGAATAATATAACCCAAAAGATGTCCACATTCTAATTTCCAGAACTTTTAAGTATCTAATTTTATGTACCAAAAGGGATTTTGTATATGTGATTAAGTTAAAGACCTTGAAATGAGGAGATTACCTTATGTTACGTAGGTGGCCCCACTAAAATCACAAGGGTTCTTGTAAGAGGAAGGCAAGAGCGTCACAGTCAGAGAGAAGAGGTGTGATGATGGAAGCAGAGGTTGGAACAATGTGCTCTGAAGATGGAAGAAGTGACCATGAGTGAAGAAACGCAGTTGGTTATAGAACCTGAAAACAAAAAGGAATTTATTTTCCGTTGGAAGTTTTGGAATAAATCAGTCCTGCTTGACACCTAACTGTACCCCAGAAACATGGGTTTTGGACTCTTGATCTCCCAAACTGTAAGAAAATAAATTTATGATTTTATAAAACATCAAGTTTGTGGTAATTGTTATTAGCAGCCATAGGAAACTAATACATGAATAACCCTTAGATTTGTACATATTAATGCACTATTAAGAGAAGTCTTGTATTTATTACCAGAGAGCCTCCCCAAGAAAATACATATCCTTAAAATTCTGGTTTAAAGTTTTGATATATAGCTTTGTGTTTTAATGGATCTTTGGAGCATGCTTGTGATATCTACATATCTTATGTTTCATTTGTTCCCTTTTGATTCTTAGAAAAAAGGAGACATTTAGACTTTTTGGGGGGAGAAGGAGTTATGTATTTATGTAAAGGGACATTAGTGGGTTTGAATGATAGCTTATTCATTTTCTAGGGCTCTTTCAAAATGTTAAGGCATATATAGGAAACCTTCTAATTGGGTGATTTCATTTCCAATATAGTTATTATTTTTTCTGATTAAATCTCTATTTCAAGTCTGAATCTATTATCCAAGAAAGACCACAAACCCCTTTACCTTGCCAGATTTTTCTATCCCAGAATATTGTGCTATCTCTTTTCTTATTTTGTTTACATACTGTTTCTATTTGAAATAATAATTTAAAAATCAAATAATTGATATAAATCTTATAGTCTAGGACAAAATGCTCCTAACAAAATTCTTAATTCTGAAGCAAGATTTAATAATTTTGTGCATGTGCTTTAGAAAACTCTTTTAATTATAAGATTTAGTCTTTTTCTAGATCAGGTTTTGGGTTTAACTTCTATAGCTATTCTTTCTGGACTAGTAATTTTAAGAGGTTGTTGTGTCATGCAATTTTTTTTCATAAGAAAAAAAAAACTCAGGAAAATTAAATTCATTTGGTTCATTTTGTTTAGGGGAAGATTCAAAATAAATAGAAACTTTGTAAGTAGATGAGGAGATGGGGAATTTAAAGGTGGAAAAAAATATATATATATAAAGCTGGAATTTATATACATTAGAGAGAGAGATAGACACAGAGACAGAGACAGAGAAAAAATAGAGAAGATTTTAAAGGAAGCTTAGTTTCAGAATTTTTACAATGAAAGCATTATTATTATTTGTTTAATTGGAACATATTTGAGAGAAAAAATAATTCTGGATCATTTCATTTTGAGGCATCAGCATTTAAATCAAAGGAATTTGGTCACTGTTGGTATTTTTGCCTTTGTACTTTTCTAGAATTGTCTTAAAAGTATTATTTTTGACATGTCATAAATTCAGCATAATAATAAATATAATTTGAAGTCACTTTGGTGAAATTGTGTCATTCACAAGAAAGTATATGATTAGAGTTATAGTAGTGTATGCATAAGAAGCATGAGGATACTAACTGGAGTTGGGGCTTTAACTCAGAAAATCCATGGGAAACAAAACAAATCACCATAGTCAATCAAAACTGTTTGCCTATTAATAACATCCTATCATTCCCAAACAAAAAGGGGATATGAAATGACTGCATGATAGATCCCAGACTATGAGCCTCCTTCAATTCTTTAATTGTATTTTTTCATTATGCTTATTATTTTGAGAATAAACTGCTTACATGGGTGTGACGTGCTACTGTAGAAATATCATAAACTTGAAATTCTGAAAGACTCAGGGTCAAAATGCAGCTAAGTTGCCTATGGCCTAGGTTCCTATGTCCATCTCTGATCCTCTCTGTGAGGAGGATTAGTAATGTAAGATGAGGCCACTAAAAACCATGTCAAGATAACTACATTTATTCAATAAGTTAAAGAATTTAAAATGTCTACTACTATGATTGGTAATTAGCAAGATCTGTCTCATTAGATATTAGCTTCTTCAGTATCATGGAGGTTAACCTGAATGATAAAATAAGATAAAGAATACATTATTAATAAATAAATTTAAGTATTTACTAATGTTAAACATAGAGAAAGTGGCCTAATAGGAAGATCATTTTTTTTCTTTTTCCTTCTGACTCACAAATCTGTTGTTTCCCTTTATACTACATAGGACAATTTCCAAACCTTTTTGAAGTACTCTGAATCCTAGTAGTTATTAGTTTTGTTTGTTTCATTTACAATCTGTCTCTGCTTTTAAAGCCATTTAATATCTGTGCATTAAAGGCTTGACTGACAGACTGAAATCTCTCTTCGCCACTTTCTTCAGGAGGATTTAGGTTGTACTTATGCAAATTAATTCCCAATGGCCTGTCTCTGCATTCTTCTTGAGTGAAAACACAAAATAGAAAATTACAAGAATTTGGAAACACAGATAAGTAATAAAGCATTAAAATGAATTTTAATAAACTGGAAAGTATAACACTTTTGAGAAATTAATCAGAAAGAAATCATTGCAAAATATTATTATTCAAATGTTCTAATTTAAAAATTAATCACAATGAATTTTAGAACACAAATAGATCTTATTTTAAGTTTAGCATCAGATTTTTTTTAGAGTAATTGGAAGTGGCTCACTTTTTCTCAGCATAGACAGCAATTTAGCTTAATTTCATAACCAAGAAATGCTTTTCAAAAATAATTTCCTTCTTTTTCTCAATGATTTCATTTTACAGTAAAGCAAACAATTTAGGAAATTATTTGCTTTCTTGAAATTTAAATCTACTCCAAAATTACTGAACTACTTAGTAAGGGTACCACTCTTATGAGGTGTTATCAGTCTCACTGCAACCCTGATGGCATATGAAAGAAAATAAAGAAAATAAATAATTCATTTTCACAAGATCAAGAGAACTTTTTCTTTTTCTTTTCTTTTTTTTTTTTTTTTTTCTTTTTTTGAGACAGATTCTCACTTTGTTGCCCAGGCTAGAGTGAGTGCCATGGTGTCAGCCTAGCTCACAGCAACCTCAAACTCCTGGGCTCAAACAATCCTGCTGCCTCAGCCTCCCAAGTGGCTGAGAATACAGGCGTGCGCCACCATGCCTGGCTAATTTTTTCCTATATATATTAGTTGGCCAATTAATTTCTTTCTATTTATAGTAGAGACGGGTCTTGCTCTTGCTCAGGCTGGTTTCAAACTCCTGACCTCGAGCAATCCGCCCAACTCGGCCTCCCAGAGTGCTAGGATTACAGGCGTGAGCCACCGCACCCGGCCCAGAGAACTTTTTCTTATGAACACTGAGTTAAAAATATTTTTATTTTTTCTTTCTTTATTTCTCTTTTTTAAAATGAAATAATTTCAATATTACTGCAGCGTAATACTAATACTTTAAGAATACCTATGCTGATTTCAGATTACTTAAGTATCAGCCCAAGTTATGTTTGTTTCACTTTAGGCAAATTGCTTAATTTTTTTAATCCTCTTTTTTCTCATCTATGAAACAAATATAGTAAATACCTATTAAGGTTTCTCTAGGCATTGCATTAGAAATAAAATTCACAGCAAATAGTAAGATTATGTGGCAAATAATAATCATTCAATAAATACAAGAATTTATTATTATTAGAGGGGTTTACAGATGGCTGATTAGAGGGGTGTGTTACTTGCCTCCTTCACTAACAAGAACTAAAATAGTGAATAGATAATCATAATTTGAATAGATCATCCATGAGAGAACTCTGGAATTCAACAAAGTGATGAGAAATGCCTTAAGCAAAGGAAGGGGAAGAAGTGAGGTAACCTGCCTGGCCAGGATCAGGAGCCAGGAGAGACTTTCCAATATGGGGAAAGGGTAAGTGAGAATCCCCAGAAGTTCCTATTCCTATGGTGGACTCTTCCAATCCCAACCATAGAAGAGTCCCTTGACTCTTGCTGGCCCCGAGACTAAGACAGGGAGCTCCTTGGAAACCTCATAAAGGCATTGCTCCAGAAAGGAGCTCGTGCTGGGTTCCACCAGCCCCAAGTCCTGAGAAGTGGCATCATGGTGCCATTTTGACATAATGGCCTTTACTCCACTGGACTTCATCCTGCCCTACAACAAGGCTGAGGCAGCACTGACAGCAATCCCAATCTCTCTGCAGAGGGGTGGCCACACATTGTCACACATCCCAAGGAAAAATGCCACTGCCTGCAACTGCCATGGATGTAGCCTATTGTGGGCTGAGGCAAAGGCAAAACCCATACCTCCCAGCTTACTGCCTACATATGCTCCCAGGGAAACTAACTCTGCCCTCCCTAGTAGCAAAGCTGCAATGCAGCTTCAGCTTCTGCCACCTCTACCTGAGCATTCCTCTGGTGATTCTGTGGCTCACTCCACATCGGTGCAACACAGCCAGCATCTTTATACAACACCATAGTACCTGAGGGTACAGCCTGGCTGGCTCTACTCCCCCACCACCCAACATAATTGTCCAAGTGCCTGAGGATTGCCTAGCCCAGACCACCACTGGTGATACCTGAGCACTCCTTTCTGGGTCTCAGGTTGGGCCCACTCAACCTGCTGCAACCATCACAGCTGACAACCCCACACATAAAACCTGTGGGTCTAGAGATTGGGATGCCCAACTCATCTTAGCCACCACTAATACCAGCATGGACCACTTGGGTTTCTGAAGGTTTCCCACCACTGCTGCTGCTATCACCCACACCATGCTCACTCCCCAAGGGCTTGAGGATGCTCACCTGACTGGCCCCTGATGTCAAACCTAACACCTGTGCAAGCCACCTGGAGACCTAAGAATTGGCCTACCTAGACCCACTACCACAGGTGCCAGAGAACATTGCCCTGGGGCCCAAGGACAGGCATACTCAGCCCACTACTGCCACCACTGGGGCTCAAATACTAGCCTACATGGCATGCCAGTCCCAGGAAAAATTTCACTGCAGTCTGCACTAACTATCTTACCCTACGCCACTGAAGAAATAACCCATACCACTGACCCTGTTTATAGCCAAAGAAGTCACATAAAGACTATACTACTGCACAGATGTGTAAACAAAGCCAAAGTGCTGTACCCAACCAACGCCATGCACACATTTTCAGGAAAAAATCCTCCGCTTCAAAGAAAATTCCAAAAATTGGAAAAAGCAACTATTACATCAGATGTGCAGATATACAGGAAACAAGGGAAAGCAAGGAAATATGACACTACAAAAGGTGCAGAAAATCTACAGCAACAAATCCCAATCAAAAAATATCCATAAAATCATGAAAAAGAATTCAAAACTTTGATACTAAAGAAGCTTAGTAAGTATACAAGAGAATTGTGGAAAACAGTATAAAAATAAGAAAAAAATCAGAATATGAATTAGAAAGTTACTAAAGAGATATTAGTAGATATCACAAAAAAGAAATAAACAGAAATTCTGAAACTGAAGAATTAATTGAATGAAATACAAAAACACATTTAAAAGCTTCAGAAATAGACTATATTTCAAGCAGTAGAATCTCAGAACTTGAAGGCAGATCCTTTGAAATAACACAGTTAGATAAAAATAAAGAAACATAATTTAAAAGAATGAGGAAAACCTTCATGACATGAGATACCAAGAAAAAAAATGTTTGAATTATTGGGGTCCTAGAAATCAAAGAGACAATGAAAGGGTTAGGAAACCTATTTAACAAAATAATAGATGAAAACTCCCAAGTCTACCAAGAGATTTAGACATCCAGAAAAAGAAGGCCCAGAGGGCTTCAAACAAATAGCACTCAAAATGGTCTTCTCCAAGGCAAGTTATAAGTCAAAGATGAAGAGAATTCTACAAACAATAAAAGAAAGGCATCCAGTGACATATAAAGGAATCCTCATGAGACTAACAGTGAATTTCTCAGCAGTAACCTTACAGTCCGTGAGACAATGGAATGATATATTCAAAGTGAAGAAAGAAAGAAAAGAAAGAAAGAAAAAACCCTCCCACCCAAGCATACTACAAATAGCAAAAGCATTATTTGTAAATGAAGGAGAAATAGGCTTTTCAAGACAAGCAAAAGCTGACAGAATTTATTACCACTACACTGACCCTTTAAGAAATATGAAAGGGAATCCCAAGCCTGGAAGAAAAAGTATAACATATGCCATCATAACAACACATGAACATATAAAACTCATTGGTAAGCTAGACTAATCAAGAAAATAAGAGAAAAGACCAAAATAAACGATATCAGAAATGAAATGGGGGACCTTACCACTGATACCAGAGAAATACAAAAGTTTATCAGAGACTATTATGAATAACTATACACTCACAAACTGGAAAACCTAGAGAAAATGAATAACTTCCTGGAAGCATACAACCTACCGATATTGAATAAGGATTCAACAGAAAGCCTAAACAGATCAATAACAAGAGATAAGATTGCATGAGTAATAAAAAAGTCTCCAAACAAAGAAAAACTCAGGAACATATAAATTCACTGCTGAATTCTACAAAATGCATAATAAAGAACTAACACCAATTCTATTCAAAATATTACCAATAATTGAAGAAGAGGAAATTCTCTCCAACTCTTCCTACAAATTTAGCATTACGATGACACCAAAAACAAACAAGGACACAGAAAAAATAGAAAACTACAAGCCAATATTCCTGATAAGCATAGGCACAAATATCCTCAATAAAATACCAGCAAACCAAATTTAACAGTACATCAAAAGGATAATATGCAGTGATCACGTGGAATTTATCTCAGGTATGAAAGGATAGTTCAACACATGCAAATCAGTAAAAATGATATATTATATCAACAGAATGAAGAACACAAAATATATGATCATTTCAATTGATGTTGAAAAAGCATATGAAAAAATTCAAAATCCCTGCATGACAAAAATTCAAAAAACTGGGTATAGAAGAAATTGGAATATACCTAAACACAATAAAAGCAATATATGGCAGATCACCAATTAGTATCATACTGAACAAGGAAAAACTGAAAGCCTTCATCTAAGATCTAGAACACAAATATGCCAACTTTTATAACTGTTATTCAATATAGTACTGGAAATCACAACCAGAGCAATCCAACACCAGAAAGAAATAAAAGGTGTCCAATTTGGAAAAGAGAAAGTTGATTTGTCCCTCTTTGTAGATGACATGTTCTTATATTTAGAAAAATCAAAACAAAACCCTTATAACTGACAAACAAATTCAGTCAAGTTGCAGGATACAAAATCAGCACACAAAAATCAGAAATGTTTCTATAAACTAATAATAAAATAGGTAAAAAAGAAATCAAAAAAGTAGGCCGGGCGCGGTGGCTCAGGCCTGTAATCCTAGCTCTCTGGGAGGCCAAGGTGGGCCGATCGTTTGAGCTCAGGAGTTCGAGACCAGCCTGAGCAAGAGCGAGACCCCATCTCTACTATAAATAGAAAGAAATTAATTGGCCAACTAATACCTATAGAAAAAAAAAAAAAATAGCCAGGCATGGTGGCACATGCCTGTAGTCCCAGCTACTTGGGAGGCTGAGGCAGGAGGATTGGTTGAGCCCAGGAGTTTGAGGTTGCTGTGAGCTAGGCTGATGCCACGGCACTCACCCTAGCCTGGGCAATAAAGTGAGACTCTGTCTCAAAAAAAAAAAAAAAAAGAAATCAAAAAAGTAATCCCATTTATAATAGCTATCAAAAAATGCCTAGGAATAAATTTAACCAAAGAGGTAAAAGATCTCTACAAGAAAAACTAAAAAACTCTGATGAAAGAAATTGAGGAGGACATAAACAAATAGAAAAATGTCCCACTGTCATTGATCAGAAGAATTAATGTGATGATAATCCCCCAAACAATCTATAGATTTGGTGCAATCCCTATTAAAATACCAATTTTATTTTTTACATAAATATTTAATAAAATCATAAAATCAGTAAGGAACCAAAAAAGACAAAGAATAGCCAAAATGGTGCTGAGTTAAAGGAACAAAGCTGGAGGCATCATACTCCCTGACTTAAAAATATAACATAAGGCTATAAGAACTGAAACAGCACGGTATTGTTATAAAATGAAACACACAGATTGATAGAATGGAGCAGAAAACCCAGAAATAAATCCACATATTTACAGCCAACTTATCTTCAACAAAGCCATTGAAAACATGCATTAGGGAAATGACACCCTTTTTAATAAATAGTGCAGAGAAAACTGGATAATCATATGCAGAAGAATGAAACTGGAACCCTATCTCTCACAGTAGGCAAATACAAACTCAAGATGGATTAAACATTTAGACATTAAATATAAGGCACCAAATTGTAAAACTGCTAGAAGAAAACGTAGGGAAAACTCTTCAGGACATTAGTCTAGGGAAAGATTTTATGGCCAAGA
Source organism: Mirza zaza (assembly GCA_008750895.1). NCBI lineage: Eukaryota > Metazoa > Chordata > Mammalia > Primates > Cheirogaleidae > Mirza > Mirza zaza. The sequence continues at coordinate 184,139 of VSMD01028680.1, forward strand.
CTTCAAACACACAGACAACTAAAATGAAAATAGACAAATAGGACTATATTAAACTAAAAATCTTCTACATAGAAAAATAAATAATCAACAGAGTGAGGAGACAATTTCTTGAACGGGAGAAAATATGTGCAAACTATTCATCCAACATTGGGTTAATATTCAGAATATACAAGAAACTCAAACAACTGGATGGTAAAAAACCAAACCAAAACAAAAGAAACAAAGTAACAAAAAACCCAAATAATCCTTTAAGTATGGGCAGAGCACATGAATAGACATTTCTTGAAAGAAGACATACATATGACTGGCAGATATATGAAAAAATGTTTCACATAGCTAATCATCAGGGAAATGCAAATCAAAATCACAATGAGATATTATCTTACCCCAGTTACAATGGCTATTATTAAAAAGACAAAAAATAATAGATGTTGGTGAGCATGTGAAGAACACTGTTGGTAGGAATATAAATTAGCACAGTCACTATAGAAAATCGTATGGAGATTTCTCAAATAGCTAAAAATATAACTGAAATACTATCCAGAAATCTCACTACTGGATATTCATACAAAGGAAAATAAATCAAGGTATCAAAGGTTACATTCACTTCCATGTTTATTGCAGCACTATTCACAATAGCAAAGATATGAAATCAACCTAAGTATGTATCAGCAAACAAATGTGTCCTGAATTCCTGAATTCAGGACATTCAGCAGACTAATGTCCTGAATGAAGGAAATGCAGTATATATACACAATATAATACTATTTGGCAATTAAACAAAAAGAATTTAATCATGCCATTTGCAGCAACATTGCTGGGAATGAAGGTCATTATAGTAAGGGAAATAAGGTAGGCACAGAAAGACAAATATCATGTGATTTCACTCATATGTGATTATAAAATATAAGTGACATGGAGGTAGAGAGTGGAATGATAGCTACCAGAAATTTGGAAGGGTGGAAGCAGGGATAAAAAGAGGTCTGCTAATGGACACAAACATATAGTTAAATAGAAGAAATTACTTCTAATGCTTGATAGTAGGGCAGGGTGACTATAGTTAACAATACATTGTATTTTTCAAAATAGCTTAAAAAAGACCTTAAATGTACACAGTACATAGCAATAATAAATATGTGGGTGGTGAATACTTTAAGTACTCTGACTTGACCATTGCACATGTTATGCACGTAACAAAATTTCACATATACCTGATAAATATGCACAAATATAATGTATTAATTTTTAAATTATTATTTTTAATGCTATTGATACTTTTTCAGATTATATTTCCTAGGAAGCAAACTCTGAAGAATTTAGAGTTAAAGATGTTTGTTAGGAGTACTCTAAAACTTAATACAAGTGGAACTGAAAGAAAGGGACCAGGAATGAGTACAGGAAGAAGTTGAGCATTGATATAGGGCTACTGTCAGCCTTGACCAACCTCACATGACTTGTGGTGCCAAAATGGCCATTCGGAGTTGTCCCAAGTCAGACCTGGATGCCAGGTCTTTAATATTCCCCATCAGTCAGTCGTTTGATGTGGACCCCCTGGGAAGGAAGTAGTCTTAAACAAGGCAGCTCTGTGCAGCTGAGCCAATCCCTGAAGGGCCTCAAACTTCTAATAGCATTCCCTGTGCTGAGGCTTCAAGTTCTTTTTTAAGTGTCAAATGAAAGTATCTGCCACAGTTATTAATGTCATATCATTATTCTTTAATTGATTTTAAGTGACTTTAATCTCATAAATTCAAATTATTATATAATTAATTCTTTTTTTTAAATATTTTTTCTTGGATAGAGGGTTTTATTGTCTTGTTCAGGCTGACATTGAACTCCTTATGGAAATGGATCCTTGCACCTCGGTCTCTGGAGCAGCTGGGACTACTGTGCCCACTTGAAACTGAGTTTTTGGTATGAAATAACTGTTCAGGATCATGCAAGAGGAAGAAGAATTTGAAGTCAGGAAGCTATATTTTAAAGCATACACCAATAACAGGACAGCTCTTGGTTATCTTAACTTCCTGAATAATAAAAATCGAAACCACACAAGCCACTATACTTATCGCTCATATTCCTGAGTCTAGTAGATTTTATAAAATAGTTGTATATACGTGTGTGCACATGTGTGTAGGCTCATTACAGAAATATACAATTAAATTAGAATTCAATATCCAAGTTCTTAAAATGACTTCTCACCATCTCAACACAGAGCATTCCCCTGGTCCTCCAATTTACAAAAGCTTCAATTTATACCTTCTCTCTAACTCTTTTCTCCTTGTCTTCCAACTCCAATTTCTTTCATCAGTGTTAAATCAAAACAACAAAACCTAAAACTCCACCAATTCTTCCAAATACGACTTACAGAGCAACTTCTTAACTTATGAATAAATTTTCTACATGGTGTTGTTGAGACGGAGAGTGTGTGATGCCAACTTGTTAAAGGCATGTTTCATATCTTCGCACACATTCAGTGCAATGTCTAATGATTTTCAGGGCTTTATTTAAATAACAGTGCCATCACTTCAATGCTTCATATCTTTAGGTCATTAATAAGTTAGGGCAATTTTATTAACTTTCCTGGAATTTCAATATCCTGGATTGGACCTGTACAAAGAAAACCTAAGATCTGTAAGCTCTAAAATTATATGCTCCTAGAATGAAGCTTTCGTGTTTGGTAAATAAATTTAAAGTTTCCAAATTTTATACTAGCTAAGAGGTACTCAACAAAGTTATCTGATTCTTAGATTTGTTTTCCCTCATGTATGCTATAGATTAAGTTTGTATTTTGAATAACTTTAGATATAAATGAATTTAATCATCACCTGGAAATTTTGATTACAATTAAAGAATAAAGCCAAAAACAATTAAAATGATCAACTCTCATAAAAATCTAAGAATAGTCTTGATTTACTTTGAAAGCTAATTGTCTGGCTAAGAGAATAATGTAACAAGATCCATAGGTTAATGTAGAATTATTTTAAACAAAAACTTGCTAAAGTAACTTTAAAACCAGTATAACACTGATTTTTAGGTTTGTATTCAAATGATCTTAGTCGATCATTTGTTGATATATGCTTTATTGGTTTGATATATAGAGGAATCTGTACTAATCTTATGGATAATTGTTTGTACGTGTTCACTTGATGTTCTATTAAAAAAGAAAAAAAAAACCCAAAACTCTTGAACCCCCACCTTATTTTTATCTTTGTTTTGAAAAGTACAAAATTTATAAATTTTATATCATTAAAGTATGAATTTAAAAGTAACAGTTTTGATAAGACTTATACTTCAGATAAAACAGAATAGTTAAAACTCCTAAGATAAATAAAAATTAAAATTAAAATAAAATTCCTTATAGTTTTGCTTAATATGTGAAAAAAATGTATTGCAATAACTTTATTGGGTGCATTTGAAAGAGTAAGGAAGATGTTCTCATTCGTGGGTATTTTTGCTTCCCTTTCAGTAAGAAATACCAAGTGTAAATGAGATCGGATGTGTATCCCTGGATTTAATGCCAATTTCACTTTGCCTAACATGAGAAAAATTGAGGCTGGAATCATAGGGGGAAGATGAGATAGTTCAAAGCACAAGAAGTGAAGATCAAAAAGTATTTTACTGCAAGCTCATTTTTAATAAAATGAGAAAAAAATGCATTAGAAAGGAATGGTAATAAAAGAGAAGATATTCTTAGAAGCTTACGTTCAATGATATCTGCTTTATAAAGTTCAGGTTGATGTAATTTGACCTTAGAAAAAAATGTTGCTTTATCCCAGTGCCATTTAAAAGAATTAAAGAGGTGAAAACTTGATACACCAGTTTTTAAAGATTTGTTTAAAGGAATCTGACCAACTCTACCTTTCAAAGCTTTTCTGTGCTAACAATTGAGACATTATTAGGTATTCCACAATCAATCCATCTTCTAGGCTCTGGAAGGCTGCCTTGACTCATTCAGAGGGAATTAAGAAGTCCTACTTTACTATCTCAGGTGAAATACCGAGTCATCCTTACAGACCTCCAGGCACTGCCTTTGTATTCCGATTCTAGTAATTGGGTTTTGTTTTGTTATTAGTCCTGTATTGTAGAAGTGAAGACCTCATTTATTTTCTTATTCTTAACATCTACTCAGGACTCTGTTCCACTTGAACTGTATTCCTATTCTTGGAAAACCCTGGACTCTGAATGAATGACATTTGACTGAAGTCCTCCTATCTACTAACAAATGGTCTTTAATATTAAGCCTGGGCCTATCTGTCTGGTGCCCCTGCACTACGCATTATGTTACAGCAATAACGCAGCCCACCTGTATCCCTTGCCATCCATATTTGACCCTTCTTCAACATTCCCAATGCTACCCATACAGAGTAAAACCTTTCTTCTAGCACCATATCCTCTTGAAACTATTATCTACTCCCAGACAAGAGGGTATCTGTGCCAGTTTTAATTTTCCATTTGCCATGTTTGCTCCCTTTTTTGTTCTGAAATCTCTAATCATGACTAAGTCCCAACGGCACTGAAGTTACTGACCCAGAGGAACTTAATGTGTTTCATGCATGGAGGTAAAGAGGTGTGGATGCTGTGGGGACAAGAACATGAATGGTGTGACAAAACAAAAACCAAGTATTTATATTAAGTGTTACAAGGGAGATAAATATTTATAGATCTCTTTAGCGACATAATAAGTAAATGTAAGAGCCATAATCTGTTTGAGCTGCTATAACAAAATATCTGAGAATGGTCAATTTATAAAGTGAAAAATTTTATTTGTCATAGTTCTGGAGGCTGGAAGTCCAAGATCAAGGCACAGGCAGATTCCATGAGGGACTAGTCTCTGCTTCCAAAATGGTACGTTGTAGGTATTAGTAATTATTACTGTTATCATTACCATTAGCATTATTTTTGTTATCACCATCATTTCATCATTTTATAAATCAAAATATTAAAAATGAGACTAATGAGGGCAAACAGTATGAAGCATGTTTGATAGAAAATGAAGACATTTGCTTGAATAAGTCATTTTTGATTTTAGTTCGGTTAAAAACAAAGTTAAATTGGGTTTGGAAAAAGATACAGAAGATAAAATAAATGATACAATATAGTGTATTATAAATGATCCCCATGCTGGGCCTGGTGGCTCACACATGTAATCTTAGCACTTTGGAAGGCTGAGGCAAGAGGATCACTTGAGCTCAGGAGTTTTAGACCAGCCTGAGCAAGAACGAGACCCATCTCTACTAAAAATAGAAAAATTATCCAGGCATGGTGGCATATACCTATAGTCCCAGTTACTTGGAAGGCTGAGTTAGGAGGTTCACTTGAGCCCAGGAGTTTGAGGTTGCAGTGAGCTCAGATGATGCCACTGCACTCTAGCTACAGCAACAGAGAGGGAAAAAAAAGTACCAATAATAAATTTAATACCAAATTACCTGGATGAGGTTAATGCATTAATTTTTCTTGCTATTTTTTAGAAATTAAGAGGCATTTATAGGAGTGAGGGAGATAAAGATAATTCAGTATTCTGTTAGGATTAACCTGGAAATTTTTTTCATAATAATTAAATCTAAACCTTGAGTTTTGTGAATAGAGTAGAATAATTTCTCGAGACATCAAATTTTCACCCTAATTATGGTAAACATACTAATAATTTCATAGCTTTTTTAATGAATCAAACAAGAAGTGGGGAGCAAAATTTTAAAATACAATTTAAATTCTCAATTACATATCTAAAATGATAAGAATTCCATTTTGCAGAACTTATATTGACTTAAGCCAGTCTGGCTTCTCAACAGTTGTGCTTTCTTTTGGTAGGTGTCATATTCTGTTTGTGCTGTCATAACAAAATACCTGAGATTGAGTTATTTATTTAAAAAAAGAAATTTATTTCTTATTGTTCTAGATGCTAGAAGTTCAAGATCAAGGCACTAGCAGGTTCAGTGTCTGGTGAGGGCCCAGTCTCTTCTTGCAAGAGGGCACCCTGCTGCTGAGTACTCACATGACAGAAGTGGAAAGGCAAAAAAGCCTAGCTTATTTATTCCAGCACTTTTATAAGATTGCTAATCTCACCTATGTGGGTGGAGCCCTCATGGCCTAATAATCTCGTAAAGGCCTCACCTCTTAACACTGTTGCATTTTGAATAAGTTTTAATATGAATTATAGAGAGGACAGAAACATTCACAATGTAGCAGGTAAAACTTGCACACAGTCATACAGTATATTTCTTAACACCTGCAAAGCTTTTATGTCTCTTTCAGTTTTTTTTTTCTTTTTAATTTTTTTTTACCAGATTCCATTCTCTACACCCTAGACTTATTATGTTGTCCTTGTGTAAACACTCTTTTTCTCCGACTTTATGACAAGAGCGGTGCTCTGGATAGATTAAACTCAACCTCATTAGCCCAGGAGTTCGAGGCTGCTGTGAGCTAGGCTGACACCATGGCACTCTAGCCTGAGCAACAGAACAAGACTCTGTCTCAGAAAAAAAGAAAAAGAAAGAAAAATAAATAAACTCAACCTCATATTTAAAAGTGTAAATATTTTACAATATTCAATCTCAGATGTATCTATCATTAAAATAACATATTTTAAAAGTTTGAGTTCTTTTTCTAGATATAGATAGGACACCAAAGGAAAGTAAAGAAAGATTAATACTTACTGAACATTTACAATTATTCGGGGATTAGGATAGGTATTAGGGTATTAAGTAGGGCATGTTCAATTTCCTTAAGTAGTAAGTTTGACAGTTGATATGCCTGGCATTTCATTTTGACCCTTCTTGTTTTATTTTTATTGTGAAGGTACATCTTCATTCTATCAAACACACAGTTTGGCTTGTGATTATCTGTCAATTTTTTTTAAAGAACAATTTTTGAGAAGTCATGAGTAAGTCAAACATTCATGTTATTTTTGAATATGAGTTCAGTTGTGGAACCAAGGCAGTGCAGACAGGTGGAAATATAAGAGTTTGGGAAGGATGTGGCTAATGAACATACAGGACATTGGCAGTTTTGGAAGTTCCATTCTGGTGATTTTAATATTGAAAATGAGCCATGTGGGTGACCTGAGACCAAGGTGGATAATGATGAGCTGAAAGCTGTAGTGGAAGCAAATCCCTCTCAAACTACACATGAATTAGAAGCAAGATTTGACATTACTATTCCAACAATATTGGACCATTTTAAACAAATGGGTAAAGAAGTTAGATAGATGGGTACCGCATGAATTAAATGAACATCAGAAGAGAAATAATCTTGAAGCTTGCCTTTCTTTGCTGTCACGAAATAGATGAAAACCATTTCTACACCATATTGTTACGTGTGATGAAAAATGGATTCTTTTTGACAATTGAAAGCATTTGATGCAATGGTTGGATAACAGTAAAGTACCAAAACACAGTTCAAAATCAAATATTCATAAAAAATACTAATGGTGTTTGTTTGGTGGTCTAGCACTGGTATTGTCCACTACAGCTTCATGAAACCTGGTCAATCGATTACAGCAGATGTCTACTGCAGCCATTTAGACAAAATGATGAGGTTGCTTGCAATTAAGCAGCCAAGATTTGTCAACAGAGATAGGCCAATCTTCTTGCAAGGCAACACTTACCCACATGTTGCACAAACAGAACTGCTCAAACTACAGAGGCTGGACTTGGAAACTCTCTGTCATCCACCATATTTATCAGATTTTGCATCAGCTAACTACCACTTGTTCGAGGCTTTGGACCACTTCTTGCACGCAAAAATACTCAATTCTCAACACGCTGTGGAAAATGCCTTTCATGATTTCATCACCACTCACTCTGCAGGCATCTTCATTGCTGTCATAAACAAGCTACGGTTAAGACGGTAGCTTAAACTGTGTTAAACTGTGTCAATAGTTGAGGAACATAAATTGATCAATTGTATTTGTTCTTGTTTGAGATATAATAAACTAAACTTTTGATTTTAAATCAGAAATTTCATATGTAATGACCTAATATAATATTAACTTTATCTTAATTTAGTTATCACAAAGAGAATTAATATTCATTTAAAAATGTGAAAGTAGAGTCTTAGATAGGTTGTATTGCCCAAGGTTACATATCTAGAAATTTCACTTAATTTTTGATAAAATTTAATTTTTGATAAAAACTTACTGCTCAACAACTTGGTAAAGTGCCTTAATGATCATTTTGATTTGGAAAGAAAAATATTCCTGCCAGCAAAATTACACATAAATATTGAAAAGCAAGGAAGAGTATTCTTCCAATTGATAACAAGAAGGGCAGAAACTAGCATATACAAAATTCCCCAAGAGTAAAGTTCCCTAATTTAATAAGAAAATAAATATTATTCTATTTTAATAGCATAGTTACAGGCCACACACACACAAACTCAAGGAAAAAAACAACTGAGATAAATATGAGAGTATATTTTATTATAAATTCATGAATCCAACTTATAAATAATGTCCGATAAACTTCAAAGTATCTCAAAACAGTAGTTTTTAAACTATTCATTTGCTGACAGATGTGTTTACTTTTATTGTAGTTGATTGCTATTTGGGGAATTTTGAAAATAGTGAATGAAGTTGAAGGAAAGTAACCTTTGAAGAATTGAGATTTAAAGTTTGCTATTTTCTTTGAAAATCTTGACTTATTAAATCTGACACATGGGGATAAAAGAGCATTAAGAGAGACTATGGAGTGAAATACGTCTGTGATGTTAACATTTTCTTTTGGGGATGCAAGCTTTTACATAAAGTCTTCAAATTCACCTTTGACACCATGAAAAACGCACCTTAAACCCCATTCTTTAAAACTATTTAGAAGATTTTCAGTTGTTATTTTCCCTATTTTGGATTATCCTCTTTGTAAAATCTATAGGCATATACTATTGAAACATTGAAAAATTGATTTTTAATAGTTTTATTGAGGTATAATTTACATAACATAAAATTCACCTATTGTAAATATATAAATCAATGATTTTCAGTAAGTATGTATCACCTTTGATAGATGCACCTATCACAAAAATGGAATTCCAGAATATTCTCATCACTCATAAATTGTTCCCTGTATCCTTTTGGAGTCTTTATAAATTTACTTTTACTGGATATATTATATAAAAGGAATCATAATATAAAATCTGTTCAGATTAGTGTCTTTCATTTAGCATAATGTTTTGGAGGTATATCCATGTTGTAACATATATTCTTCTTATTACTAAATAGTATTCTACTACAAATACATGCCACATGTTATTTATTTATTTACCAGTTGATGGAAAGTTTTATTGTTCAAATTTTTGTGTATTATACATAATGCTGCTGTGATTAATACATGTTTATCTTTGTGTAGACATATTTTTATTTTTCTATGATTGCTTCCTAGAAGTGGAATTGCTGAGTCATATAGCTCATTTTTAACTTTTTAGTTTTCTGTGAAACTTTTTTCAAAGCGACTAAACCAGTCTATATCTCCACTAACAAATAGATTTTGTTGTTTTTCCCATATTATGGCCTAAACTTTTTTATTTTTCCTTACATTCATTCTAGTGGTTGTAAAGTGGTATCTCATTGTAGTTTTAATGCACATTTCAAATATGAATAATGATGCTGTGCATCTTGTCATATGGTTATTTATTCCTAATGTAGCTGATATATAATTTGCAATTATTTTTTCCTATTCTGCAATGTGTCCTTTTACTTTCTTAACAGTATTGTTGAAGTGCAAGTATTTTTAATTTTTTAATTATAATTTTTATATATTTTATAGATCATGTACTTGGTATTATATTAATATTCAAAATCTCTGTCTAGACCAAAATCTCAAAATCTTTTCTCAAGTATTTCCTTCTAGAAATATTATAGTTTTATCTGCTATATCTAAGTCTGTGATTCATATTTTGATAATTTTGTGAGTAGTTTGAATTAAAAATGCTACTTCATCTATTTGCTTTTCAATATCCAATTGTCTCAGAATCACATGTTGTAAAGACTATCCTCTATCTGTTGAGCTGTCTTGAAATTTTCTCAAAACTCAATTGATCATACTGGTAAAGATTTATTTCTGTACTCAATTATATTGCCTATCTTGACACCAATCTACCCACTTAAATGCTGTACATCTATAGTAAATTGCAAAACTGAAAAATTCAATTTCTTCAACTGTCTTCTTTTTCAAAATTATTTTATATTTTTTATTTTTGAGGTTATTCATATATCCATATAAATTTTAGTAATACCAAGTATGTTTCTACAAAAGAAAGTCTCCTAGGCATTTTGATAGGGATTGTGTTAGAAATAGATCGATTTGAGGAGAATTGGTTTTAAATTTTTGTTAAATATATTTCTATATATTTAATTTTAAAATATTGCATTTTGTTCTTTTTGATGGCATTTTAAAGTGATCAATTTTCTCTTTTCTTGGATTTTTGTTGTTTGTTTATAGAAATGCAATTGCCTTTGTATATTGATCTTCTATCCTGCAACTTTGCTAAAATCCTTAATTACTTCTAGCATTTTTTTTCTTTTTGTAAAGTCCTTGAAGCATCATGTCTGCAAATAGAGACAGCTTTCCTTCTTTGTTTTATCTATGTTCTTTAGTTTATTTCTCTTTATACTGCACAGGTCAAATTTCCCATATGATATTGAATACAAATGCCAAAAGTGGACATTTTAGGTAGTTCTAAATTTTAGGGGTAAACCATTTAATCTTTCACCAGTAAGTATAATATGTATTTTGTAGATATACTTTATCTATTTAAGGAAAAGTCTTATTTATTGCTAGTTTCTTAAGAATTTTTTTCATCAATGGCAGCTGGCTTTTGTCAAATTCTTTTTCTATAGCTACTTCACTGAGCATGTGTTTTGTTTTGTTTGGTTTTCTTTTATCTTTTACTATGGTATATAATGTTGATTGATTTTTAAATGTTAACTAATTTGGTAGTTCTACATAAACAGAGTTCATCATTATATACAACCTCTTTCATATGTTGCAAGATTTCTTTGCTATGTTTTAAGGATTTTTTGTGTTTATATTACTGAGTAATATTGGTTATATTTCTTAACTATAATATCACTTTATAACTTTTGCATTAGGGATGACACTAGCCTAATAGAATAAGTTAAAAGATCTATTTGATAAAAATCTTGTGAAAAAATTAATACAATTTTTAAAAATAATTGAAATAGAACACCAGCGATCACATCTTAGACTAGCTTTTTTTGTGGAAAGATTTTTTTTTTAATTATTGATTCAATTTCCTTACTTATGGTCTCTGCTGATTTTCTATTTCTTTTGGAACTACTTTTCATTATTCCTGATGTTGGTGATATATGATCTCTTCCTTCCCTCTTCCCTCCCTCCCTCCCTACCTCACTCCCTCCCTCTCTCCCTTCTCTCCCTTTTCTTTCTTTCTTTCTTTCTTTCTTTCTTTCTTTCTTTCTTTCTTTCTTTCTTTCTTCTATTTTGTCAGTCTGTGATCAAAATAGATTGCCATTTTTGTTTATCTTTTCAAACAACATGCATGGATTTAATTGATTTATTGTATTTTTCATTGATTTCTCCTTAACATTTTTCCTTCGTTTTGTTTATTTTAGTGAAGTATCTCAAGAATGGGAAAACAAGCACCATATGTACTCACCAGCAAATTGGTATTAATGAGTCAAAACCTAAGTGGACATATAGGAAAAACATCTATCGGGTGTCGGGAGGGTGGGATGGGGGAGGAGGGGATGGGTATATACAAACACAATGAGTGACATGTGCAACGTTTGGGGGATGGTCATGCTTGAAACTCTGACTCGAGGGGGGAGGGAGGGCATGGGCGATATACGTAACCTTAACATTTGTACCCCCATATATGCTGAAATAAAAAATAAATAAATAAATCTAGTTTGCTCTTTTATTCCTAGTTTTTTAAGATGGATGCTTAAAAATAATGCAAATGAAAACTAAATTTAGATGTTTCTGTGGAACACAAAAGAAAGATAATTAAACCAACCCAAAAACAATTAGACAAAATATCTACAAGGAGTGACTGCACTTTCATTCAAATAAATAATTGAATTATATATCTTATCTACATAAATAAACACAATTTTAAGAAGAAAATAACTTGATATATAATATGCAACAATCCAAAAGAATAATATGCATAATATCTAAAGAGCATATTATGTATATTCCAAGAATATATAAGGACTAGAAGTAAAGATACTCAATAAGTCTGGAGTAGGACTTACATGTTTGTCATTTTTGTTTGTTTTTGAATTCCATAGGTTAAGATGATGTGTATTTCCCCATTGAAAACTACTGACACAGAATACGGTAGATTCAATTCAAAAAGTGAGGCAAGAGCCAAAATAATTTTTTAAAATAACAACTGAAACTAGGACGAATGTCTCTATTCTTTTGTTTTCTATCATTATTAGGCAAAGCAAAGCATAGCAAGGACTCAGACAAATTAAAAAACACATAAATATGCTATAAAAATTAATGTTTTTTTCTGAGATTAAAATTATTATGGAAAATGAGGGGACTGAAAAATATCTAGACTAGGGCTGGGGAACCTGTGGCTTTCTAGGTCCTTAAGTATGGTCTTTTGACTGAATCCAAATTTTACAGAACAAATCCTTTCATTTTTATTAATAAATTTTGTTCATCTTGTATATATTTACTTTATTTTAAAAATGAATATTTAAAACACCAAAGATTAAAATAGATTTCAATGAAATAATCCTCACAGATATACCAACACAATAAGAACTTTAATAAGCCATAAGGGCTAAATTGACAGCTGCTATGCTCATGATTCAGTTCTAACTTTCCCCTCCTGACTGACACTACTATCATATGAGGCCGATTGGTGAGAGTTTATGGGGGTCAAGTACACCGGTCTATTATCAGCTTTTGATAATCGTGCGCTGTGTTTCTGTTTGAAGTGGAATTTCTGAATAGTTGCACAGCTCATCAGTATTTTTTAATTCTGTCTGCTTAATAGTCCATCATCTCAAAGAAGGCCAAGAGGACACCCAAGGAAGAAAACAGATATTTTAATGAGGATGGGGAATTGCAACATTATCTTGTTTCTGCTAAAGAGAAAATGATTTACTTGTTTTGTAATACAGCAATATCAACATTAAAGAAATTCAATGCTCATTAGCACTATAACAATCACAAGGACCACAAATATTTTAAATTATAGGGAGAAGCATGAAAGGTTGTATTGCATATATTAAAAGACAAAAAGCAAAAGCAAAGATAATTCTTTCAGGCAATAATAAGACCTGGAAGTAATGCCACTGAAGCAACTTATTAAGTACCTCATATACTTGGGGAGGGGAGGGGGACAGGGAAGGGAAGCCATTCAGTGATGTAGAAATTGTGAAAGAATGCATTGCCAAAGTTGTAGAATGCTTAAACTCTGATAATGTTTCAAAGTACAAACAATGGCCTTTCTCAAGGAGATCCATAACTGATCATCAGCATCAGGTAGGCTTCAACTTAACAGAACAAGTTATGCAAAGTTTCAAAAGAAAAACATATGTTATTCCTTGGTTTTAGATGAATCAACAGATACTACTAACTCGGCACAGGTTTTATACTTCATTCAGGTCAAAACAGAAGATTTTCTTTACTACAAAGAGTTACTTGCTTTGGACACTTTTGTGAGCAGAACATGGGGAATAGATATCTTCAACAAATTTCAAGATAAATATCATGAAATTGGACTGAATTTGGTAAATTTAGTGAGTATATGTACAGATGGTGCACTTTCCATGACAGGAAAACATGAAGGATTTATTGCACAGATTTTTTAAAAAAAATATTAACACATCCAGATGCTCTCATCTCTTTTCATCGTATCTTGTATTAGCAACATCTTGTGTTAATGCTACTATTTTAAGTGACACTTTGCAACAAGTTATTAGTATTTTAACTATACTCATGCAAATGTAATATAGCATCATCAGTTCTATAACATGCTGAAGTTGGAAAATGAGGTACTCAGTATGGATTTTCCATATCATTTTAAAGTACATTGGCTACTGCAAAAACAGGTGTTAGCTAAAATTTTATCTTTGCAAGAACATATAGTTAAATTCTGCCCTTTATGAAAGATAAAATTAGCGATGTGAATTAATGAAAAAAATATTTCTATAGGAATACAACAGTTCTGTGTGATATCATGTAAAATCAAAATGACTTCAATATTTTTTAAAGGTACAAGTAAGTCTATATATGATATGTGGCAAAAAAATTCAAAAATTTTGAAAAAAAACTGTCTTTTTTCAAAACACTTCTTCAACAGAAAGTTTCAGATGAACATTTTCCCCAGTTAGCAAAGGTCACTGATGAGTAGGATGATATATGTGAATCATTTGAAGAATATGCAGCTATCATAGACCTAATAACTGGAGAATACAATGAAAGTTTCACTGACTTTGAGAATCATGACATCACACTCATACTAGCATTTCAGCCTTGCCTAGTTGATATCACTAAGGCACCTAAAGAACTACAAATGAAATTGATTGAGCTCCCAGTAGGTGACATTTTAAAGGCATTGTTTGTTGGTAAGAAATATCCAGTTGAAATATGAAAAAAAATGCAGAATATCCATTCCTTTGGCAACATGCCTGAAAAATGATTTCTTGCTTTTCAACCACTTATTGCTGAGAATCTGCATTCTTCTACCTAACCTAAATCAAGATGCCCTTAATATCACAAATGACTGATACCCATCTATAGGATCAACTAAAACTTCAGATCTCAACTGTCACCAAATATTCAAATGTTTTCCAACAAATGGCATACAAAACAAAGTCATTAAAAGATTAGTTAATTTTAAAATTAACAAATAGCTTTTATTTTTTGAAATTATTAAATGCATAGTAGTTAGATTTTTATAAAATAATGTACACTTTTAAGTATATCAAATTGAAATTTCTGGAATGCTGCCTTATTTCATTACAGCTAAATGCAGTCTTGCAACATGAAAAGGTTCCCTACCCCTGATCTTCAGATTTCCTATAAGGTATACACTATCTGAAATTTTTATATTTGAATTTATATTCATAATAATCTATATAGTTACAACATTGGGAAGGCTGAGATTCTTTTCTTATTGGAGAACTCTAATTTGATTGGAGTCATCTGTGATGCAATTTGTGCCCCAGAACTCTGTGGAAAACAATAGGGCAATCAGCTAACCATTCTCAGTGTTTAACAGCTGTATGTGGCCAAGGAAGGAGTTATCTCAAAGAGAATACTATCAAAACCACTGTTTTCCCAGGGTAATTTTCTACACATCTGGAGCTATGCCTAGTGAGGAACATCAGAGATCTCACACTGCAGTGGGCAAACAAACTTCATTAAAATAATCCAGTCAGTTAAAAAATAAGTCAATAAGCATATATCAATATCAAGACCCCATTTGGGATTGGGGGTGAATCAATATCCATATTTGCTACAATATATTATCTAAGATACAAAATTTCCAACAAAAATTTTGAAAGATGTAAAGAAACAGGAAAGTTAGACACATACACCAGAAAAAAAGAAAATCAAGTGACACTAAATGTCTATGAGGGTAACCACATATTGAATTTAGAGAAAAATACTTAAATGTAGCCATTATTAATGTATTCAAAGATCTAAAGGAAACCATGAATAAAGAAGGAAAGAATGCTATCAAAACAGTGTCTCATCAAATAGAGAATATCAATCAGGAGAAATTACAAAAAAGAATAAATTGAAATTCTAAAGTTGATGAATAAAATAACAAATGAAAATTCACTAAAGGGCCTTAGGAATGGATTTAAACTGGCAGAAGAAAGAATTGTTGGACTTGAAGGTACATTGATATTGATTACACAATCTAAAACACAAAGAAAAAAAGAGTGAAAATAAATGAACAAATCCTCAGAGAAATGTGAACACCATTACATGCATCAACATGCATAATGAGAGTAGCAGAAAAGGAGGAGATGAAGAAAAAAGAAGCATAGGAAAAATGATTGATCAGTTACAAAGAAAGACCAGTAAGATTAACAGTTGATATCTCATCAGCAACAAAGGAGAACAAATGGAGAGGAATAACATATTCAAAATGCTCAAGGCAAAAAATAAATACTCAGCAAAGAACCATGTATGCAGAAGAGTATTTTTTCAAAAAATGAAGATGAACTGAAGACATACCCAGAAAAACAAAAACTGAGAGAAGCAATGGGATTTGTAGCTGCAGACCAACTTTACAGAAAATTTTAAGGAAGTTCTTCAGGCTAAAATTACATGACCCTAAAAGTATTTGAATCTACAAAGTAAAACAAAGAAAAATAGTAAGGATAATTATTAATATAAAATTGAAAAGGCAAGCAAAAATCATTTTTGTTCTTCTCTTAACTGATTTAAAGAGTAATTATTATGTAAAACAATATGCATATGTTATATTTTTTGGCATATAACATATAGAAATAGAATATATTTGGCAATAACTACACAAAGAATTGGGCTGAGGAAAGCTGTATTGGGCTAAATAAATGACTCTGATGGTAACTTCAGTCCTCAGAAACAATTAAAAGAACCAGAATGATAAATTTAACATAACAAGAACTATCAATGTATACTTTGTCTCCTACCTTTTTTCTTTAAAAAACATGAATTCTATAAAGTAATAACCATCCCAATGTATTTTTCAGTTTGTAACATTTATAGATGTAATACGCATAGAGTGCTTCACCCAAAAACAGCAGGCTACACATTCTTCTCAACTCCATCTGCAACATTAATAAGAATAGACCAAATGCTAGGGTATAAAACAAACCTTAATAAATTTAAATGGATATAAATAATAGAAAATATGTTCTATGAACACTGGCTTAGTCCACTTTTTGCTGCTATAACAGTATACTGAAACTGATTAATTAATAAAGAACAGGAATTTATTTTTCCCAGTTCTGGAGACTGGGACATTCAAGGTCAAGCTCCCAGCAGGTTTGATGTCTAGTAAGGGGCTACTCTTTGCTTCCAAGAAGGCACCTAGAATGCTTCATCCTCCAGAGCAGAGAAACAGTGCTCCTAACATAGAGAAAGAGCAGAAGAGAGGGAATCCACTCCCCCCAAATTCTTTTCATATTACAGCAGCATTAATCCATTCATAAGGGTAGAATCCTCATGACCTAAATATCTCCTATTAGGCCCTACCTCCTAGCACTCTTGCATAGGGAATTAGATTTCCAACACATGAATTTGGAAACGAGGGCAAAAAACACATTCAAACCACAGCAAAGTCCATTAATAAAATCAGATATGAAGAAGAGGACATTATTACCAATCTTAGAGCAATAAAAAGAGTATAAATAAATGCTATGGACAATTGTGTTCCAATAAATTAGACAACATAAATAAAACCATTAAATTTCTCAAAAGATTTAAACAACAAGAACTGACTGGAGCATAGACAATATGAATAGTCATATAAATGAAAATATTGATTTAGTTATCAATTTAAAAAAATTAAAACTTTAGAGCCAAATTGCTGCATTAATGAATTCTACAAAATACAGTGAGTGATATATCATGGAACAACAAGGATATGTTCTGAGAAATGCATTACTAAGAATTTCATCATTATGCAGACATCAGAGTGTACTTACACAAACCCAGATGGTGTAGCCTACTTACCTAGGGTATATGACACAGCCTATTGTTCTCAAGCTACAGACCAGTATGGTGTGTTTCTGTACTGAACATTGTAGATAACAGTGGCATAATAGTAGGTATTTATGTATCTAAACATAGAAAAGGTACAGTAAAAATGCAAAATAAAAAATTAAAAATTGTACACCTTTATAGAACACTTACCATGAATGTAGTTTCCAGGAAACTGTAGTTTCCAGCTGTTCTGGGTGAGTCAATGAATAATTGATGAATGAATGTGAAGGCCTTGGACATTACTATACACTACTGTAGTTTCCACTAGAAAGAAATGTGTCCTCTGCTTCCTGCGTCAATGTCATTTTCTGAAAAACAAAACAAAAGCAAACAAACAGGATCAACAACCAAACAAATGTTTCTTCAGCAGAACTTGAATTCCTCAGAAGTAAAATAGTAGCTCTGAGATATAGGCTGAGGCATGGGGATGATCAATCGAACCCGCTACACTGTCATGATCATTACAGCCAATATATAGAGTATAGGCAAATCAAAATTCTATCTATTTTAAAATAAGAAATATGAACTTCATTATTAAATATTTGCACAGAATTTCTGCTAAGTAGAGTGAAGTATTTTCTGTTAGCATTTGCTTTTCTCCAAATTTCACTTATCTGAAGGATATTTTAAAATTAGAAAGCATTATTCTCTGAATAAAATAGCAATATTTTCTCCTTCCCTATTATATTAAAATATCATTTGAATATATATTACTCACATGTTTTGCTAAAAATGTACTAGATAAGTTTTTTTGAGAGTTAACAAATTTTATTTAAATATGAATCCAAATGTTGAAATCTTGTTCTTCAATTGACACTGAATTCCAATTCTCAGAGTATGTTTAGTACAAGAAAAACCTAGTTTATATGTTTTTATACAGAAAAAGTGCATCTCTAAACCTAATGTACTAACTCCTCTGGTGAATTAGCTTGTATCACTTACTAAACATGTTTTCTTGTCTCCTCAGGTTTCACACATTTCCAAGAAAACATTATCCTACTTGATCTTGGTGGATTATTTTTGAATGTACAACTGAATTCGGTTTGCTAGTATTTTATTGAGAATTTTTACATCTATGTTCATAATGGGTATTGTTCTGTTATTTTCTCTTTTTTGTTGTTGTTGTATCCTTTATTGGCTTTGGTATCAAGGTGATATGGCCTTCATAGAACAAGTTGGATTCCTTCCTTCTCTATATTATGAAATAATTTCTGCAGTGCAGATACCATTTCTTCTTTGTAGGCCTGGTAAAATTTGCTGTGAAGCCATCTGATCTGGGATATTTTTTGTTGTTGGGAGATTTTTTTTATTGTTGCTTCACTTTCATTACTTGATAGCGGTCTAAGGAGTTCAAATTCTTCCTGATTGAACCTAGGGAGGCTGTGTGTTCCAAGAGTTCATCCATTTTCTCAATGTTTTCAAGTTTATATGCATAGAGATTTTTATAGTATTCAAAGATGACATTTTGTATTTCCATGATATCAGTTTTAGAATCTCATTTTCCATTTCTGACTGAGGTTATTACAATCTTTTCATTTATATTTCTGGTTAATCTAGCAAGAGGGCTCTCGATTTTGTTCACATTTTCAAATAATCAACTTTTTGTTTCATTAGTCATTTGTATAATTATTTTGTTATTGATTTCATTTAGAACTACTCTGAACTAGGTTATTTCTTTTCTTCCACTGAGTTTTGGGTTGGTTTGCTCTTTCTTTTCCAGCTCCTTGAGATGATTCATTAGATTATTGCTTTGTCATCTATCTGTCTTTTGGATGTAGGCATTGATGACTATGTATGTTCCTCTGATGACTGCTTTTGCTGAATCCCACAGATTTGATAACGTGTGTTCCTTTTGTCATTTAGTTTGAAGACTCTTTTGATTCCCATCTTAATTTTCTCCTTGACCCAATGACTATGTAGCAGTAGGTTCTTTAATTTCCATGACTTTGTGTAGAGTTGAGTGTTTCTGTTGTAATTGATTTCTAATTTTATTCCACTGTTGTCTAAGAAAATGGATAAGAGATATTTTATAAAACAGACACCTGTGCTCAAATATTTATTGCAACACAATCCACAATCACAAAGATGTGGAAACAACCCAAGTCTCCATTAATACCTGAGTGGATTAATAAAATGTGATATATGTATACAGTGGAGTATTACTCAGTCATTAAAAAAATGGTGAACATTTTGTAACAACCTGGATGAAAATTGAGATTATCCTCCTAAGTGAAGTATTGCAAGAATGTAAGACACACATCACATGTACTCATTATTAAATTGGAACTAAATGATTAACAGTCATGTACATATATGGTAAAATTCAATGGAAATTAAGCAGGTGAGAGATGAGAGGAGGGGATAGGTAAATTCATACCTAACAGGTACAATACACACCATCTGGGTGATGGACACATGTCTTTGACCCAAACTGTACAAAACTAATTAATGCAACCAAAGTCTTTGTACCCCCATAATATTCTGAAATAAAATAAAATGAAGTAAAAACTATCCTAAAGCCTAACTAGCTTTATGGTCTGCAAATTTTCTAAATTTAAAAAAGTAAAAGATTAGAAAGTTCTAATATACTCAAAATATTTTTAGTTTGGGGAACCTCAAGGATATTTATCCTCACATTCTTCTTAGTGTTTCATAGCTGAGATAATTCTAAGGACAGATTTTCAAGTACTGGTGAGAAGTGGTATAGATAATTAATATGTCCACTACTTAAAATTCCTCAGAAAAGGCAATATAAAAAAATTGAATTAATTCTGTGACAGCGTTGAAATTGCAAAATATTTTTCAGGATAGAAAATAATAACTTATACTTACTTCAAATAATCTGTTCCCCTTTCTTCTTATTCAAGTACAGTGAAGTATGTTGAATTCTGTGTATGTCTGTTTTAAAGCATATCCCTAGGCTGAAATGAGCTGAGATATTATACTCCTTATCAGCCTAGTGCTATTGTTGTATATTATTTTTGAGAAGGCAGTATCTAGCAACCCATTTCATCCTTAGCACACAGGTGAATTAAATGCAGGTAGGATAAGCAGCCAGATAAAGCACTTTCTGTTAAGTGTTTTGAATGATTCAGGGCTTTGATTTTTGTCCTGAATAAATACAAAATTTTGCATGAAAAGTTAGGATTGACACAGATATAGATGTTTTCACCAAAACCGTAATGGACAATATATCTGATGTGTATGAAATAGTCACAGTAAAACATTGAGCCTTAGGCAGACATTGTCAGGCAAATATCAATAAAGTTTTTTATACTCTTTTTTTTTTATTTTGGCATATTATGGGGGTACAGATTTTAAGGTTTCAATAAATGCCCTTTCCCCCTCTCCCCCCACAAGTCTGAGTCTCCAGCATGACCATCCCCCAGATGGTGCACATCTCACTCATTGTGTATGTATATACCCGCTCCCCTACTCCCCTCCCACCTGCCCAATACTCTATTACTGTAGTACCTATGTATCCACTTAGGTGCTGCTCAATTAATACCAGTTTACTGGTGAGTATATGTGGTGCTTGTTTTTCTTTAATTGTGTTACACAAAACCAGTTTTCAAAAAAATGTAATTTATGTGCCTATTGTTTTAGAATGCAATTTGTTCAACACTAGAATATTCATTTCTGGATTTGCAAACCAAAAAACAATTATAATGCACAATAATATCTGATTTAACATTGACTATTCCACTTACTAGCAGTGTAACCTTCTGATAGTACGTAATGGATATAAAAATATCTAAATTATAGTGTTTGGAGGACAAATTCAATAGTTAATATTTTTGAAAGGTGTGAGTATTAATATTTTAGAGTGCCTAACATAGAGTAATTGTTCACCAAATGTTAGTAAATGCTATCATATTTTACATAATATACCTTTCTGAATGTTCTGTTCCTAGTGTCTTTGATTTTTAAACAACTTTGGAATCTTTTTATAAGTCCATTATTTGCCATATACTTTTTAAAATTTTATTTTGAATTGATAATATGTTTACATTTTTGAAACACCAAAAATACATAAAGAAATTTTAAAAAACACACCTCAATTATTTTGCTGAGCAGATCTGCTATGTTATCATCTTCATCAGGATAATTTTTTAATATATGGCATCACAAACATTCCTCACAGCCTTTTACTAGCACTATGGATAGGTATTATACATATATTTTCTATATCTTGCTAAATTGTTTAATCTACATAGATTTTAACTGTATAAAGCAGGAAAGATTATTTCACAGATTATCTATTGACAGACGTTAGCATTGTTTCAATTACTTTTGAAATTGCAAACAATGTAGTAATGAATAACTACTTTCTGTGTAATTTTGAATATATGTAAACAAATTTTAGAACAAATACTTGAAATTTGAATCAAATAATGTATGCATGTGAATCTATTTTCAATTGGATTATGGTACAAAGGAATACACATCTCTTTAGCATATAGTTTGATAAATTTTGACAAAATAACTATGTAATTCACAAACCAATGTAATTAAAGAATGTTTTCATCATTCCAGATTATATCCAATGCCGGTTTCTAGTAACTCTCCATCTAGGCAATGATTATTATCATTGTAATTAGTGTAGATCATAATCATTTCTTCTTCAACTATATTTGAATGAAATTATACAGTATGTGTTACTGCATCTGGATTATTTTATCTAATACAATATCTATGAGATCCTGTATTTAGTTATATGGATCTATAGTTTCCTCAATTCTGTTACTGAAAATACTCCATTTTACACACATACAGACACACACACATGCATATATATACATATATGTGTGTGTATATATATATATATATATATA